>MDKH01220880.1:0-20485 GCA_005239495.1 Nicotiana undulata
GATTGGCTTTCCTGACAGTGTGTCCGGCGCCATCACAACCCATAGGTTTTGGGTCGTGACATGCAGTCTCGCTCCTACGAGCTGGGGATCCCACCTGCGGAACTGGACGAGTGGGGCTGGGGTCGCACCTGCGGAGGGATTACCGCACCGGCGGTTCCGCTCCTGCGGACCTTTGTCCGCACTTGCGAGAAGAGGGCCTCACCTGCGATGCTTGGGACCGCAGGAGCGGTCCTGCACTTGCAATTGGGCAACCGCACCTGCGGTCACACCCAGAGAGGAGAGCAAAACTCAAAGTTTTACCGGTTTCAACCGGAAAGTGTAAAGATCTTACTCGGATGACCGTGGATGGCCAGAGAACGGCATGAAAGGCCAGAGGTGGGAGTTGAACCTCTCCAGGTTCTCTTAAGGGCCTCAGGACAGTGTCAAACCGGCGTGGGGGAAGAGACATAGGCTAGGAGGGGTGAGACCTCATGGTTTCCGGAAAGAGAGGTGGCTGGAAAAGGGAGGCAGAGCTCAACGGGGGGGGGGGGGGGGGGGAGGTGGGAAGGTTCTAGAGAGAACTAGAGAAAAGGTGAGAGAGAATGAAACGGGGGAAAATGAGAGGGAGGGGGGGGGGTAGTCGTTTAGGATTAATTATGGTATGAATTAATCTGGGCTATTGATTTGAATTAATCAACGGCTCAGATTAGAGAGGGGTATTGGGTCGGGTAGGCTAGGCTTTGGGCCTGGGTTATTTGGGCTAATTAATTGGGTTAGGGGTCAGATTAATTGGGCTAGGATTTAATGAAAAGGGGCTAATTGTTAAATACCCAATTAAATAGATAAATAATTAATTAAAAAAGGCTAATAATTATATAAAATGAAAATAATGCTAAATATACTAAATTACAATGATTAATCAGTATTAAAAATACAAATGACTAATTATTGAGTAAAAAATAACATAAAATATGTAATCAGGCTATAATTGCAAAGTTATTGCAATTATAGCCAAATAATGCAAATTTGGCTAATTTGTGAAATAATTAAATCTTAATAGGACCAAAAATGATATATTAAACCAAGAAATATTTTGAAATCATTCGTAATGCCATTTATGATTAATTATTGGAGATAAAAATGCTGGATAAATTAAAGTAAATTAATAAAAATGTGGGAAAATTATAGAAAAATGCCAATTATTATAAAAAATGATTTTGAAGGCATATATGCAAGTTTAAAAATGATTTGAGAAAAAATTGGGTATCAACACATACCCCATGTACTGAGTAAGTGCCGAGCCTAACCTCGACGAAGTAGTGACGAGGATAAGGCGGGGCGATTATAACTTAACCTGTAATAATACATATAATAAAGCAAGAAAACAATTATGCACACAAACAAGAAGGATGAACTGCAATAATAAATACAATAACTCAGTCGCCTATTCCAGGCCTCAGCCGTAACCAAGATCTCACATCAATTTCCAACACTTCCAAAGTTTTGACTTTTAAAATAGAAGTAAATACGAAATACGAAAAATAGTAGAGTAAAACAGTATGTTTTCAAATCTGTAAGTTTCAAATCCTTGAGTTTCAAAAACCAACAAAACATTTTTGAAATCCTGTAAAAACATAAGTGTCCACCCTGATCAATTACTTGTTGCGGCGTGCAACCCGATCCCACCTGTCCATCCTTATCACTATCATTTATCCACCTTATCACTATAAATTGTCCACCCTTATCACTATCAATTTCTCCACCCTTATCACTAACAATTTCTCCACTCTTATCACTATCAATTTCTCCACCCTTATCACTATCAATTTATTTATTTAGTAAAAACTTTCACAATTTAGGCCAAGCCTTTCACAACACTTTTATTTCAACAATTGTAAACAGAAAACCGTACTCCTCATAAACTCATCATTTTTATCACAAAAATGAAACCAACAGGAACATAAATATATACATCTTGTAAAAACAATGTCAAACTGCACAACCTTTCTGTATCACAAGAGAACCAAACAAACAACCGATACTCTTCCAAAATAACTACAACAATATTTAACAACAAAGTAATAAGGCCAAGTAGCCATAGAAAAAAAATAGACATAGAACAATTAAGACAGGAATCAATTAAGTTGGAAACGGAAAAAGGATCATGTTTAACAGACAATTTGGTGGTGAATAGATACTCGTCACCTCACCTATACACCACACACATGCAAATTCACATAGCAAACAAGTGGGGATTCCTATTCCCTCAAGTCAAGGTTACACCAAGCACTTACCTCAATCTCACAAGCAGTTTACTGTTTTAGCACTGCCTTTCCTTCGGAATTTGCTTATAATCCGCTCGAATCTAGTCACAATTGATTCAATGTTATCAATCATAGCCTAAAGGAATCAACTTTATTGAAAAACAATGGTTCTCCTATATTTTCCTATCCAAATTCAAAAATCAACTCCGGACCCACTTGGTCTAAACTCGAGGTTCGGACCAAAACCCGTTTACCCAATATCCCCCGAGCCCGGATATGTAGTTGATATTGGAATCCGACCTCAATTCGAGGTCCAATTCCCCAAATTTTGAAATTCCTAAGTTCTACCCAAAAATCCCAAATTTTACCATGAAAACTCTAGATTCTAAGTTGAAATCTTGTTAAAAGTTGTTAAGGAATTGGTTAAAGATCACTTACCAATGATTTGGAGAAGTTTGAGTCTTTACAAAATCGCCTATGGAGGTTTAAGGTTTGAGAGAATTGAAAAAAGGGTGAAAATCCCGTCAAAAATCTCATTTAATAGGCTGCAATTGTCGCATTTGCGACCGGGAGTCCGGATTTGCGACATCTAGCACCAACAATTTTTCTCCGACACTAAAGTGGGCATAACTTCCTCATACGATGTACAAATTCAATAATTATTTTTCCTATGGCTCCGTAATTACGATACAAATCTAATGGTTTAATAAAAACTAAAATTTGAGTTCATTTGTTTAGTGTGGCGTCATTTAATGCCTGAAGAAACGACGATGAAGCATAAAAAACAAGCGCAACATAGCCTAATCCTATCCGAAACTCACCCAAGCCCTTGGGGCGCCAAACCAACCATGCACGCAAGTCTAAGAACATAACACGGACTTGATCGTGCGATCAAATCATAAACATAACATCAAAACTACGAATTTAACCTCAGAACTCATGATTTTCTCAAGAACACTCAAATTTTCTAACATTTCAACCAAATGTCCGGATTACATCAAATCAACTTCGATTCTCATGAAACTTTACAAATAGGACTTAAATAACATAACAAACTTGTTCTGGTCTACGGAACCAAAATACGTGCCCGATATCATAAATATCACATATTATTTCATTTCGTTATTTCTTGAATTAAATAGCAGAACAATTTTCTTCAAAAATATTTTTCTAAGGCTAGGGACCTCACAATTTATTTCCGGGCATAAACCAAAGTCCCATATTTTACTGCGGACCTCCTGGGATTGTCGGAAAATAGATTCGGGTCCGTTTACTCAAAATGTTGACCAAAGTCAACTAAAACCAATTGTTTTTTTAACTCTAGAAATTTCTATTTCTCGTATTTTCACATAAAAGTTTTCCGGATTCACGCCCAGACTGCGCACGCAAATTGAAAAAATTTAAAATTAGTCTTTTGAAGGCTTAGGAGACTGGAATGGAGTGTTAATTAATAAGATGACCCTTTGGGTCATCACATTTATTGGTTTAACAGTAATACAAATTGACTAACAATATTAAGAAAATTACTTTTTATTATATTCTGTATTCTGTTTGTGGAGATTAAAACCTGTGTGGTTTTATACTCATTCTGAATTTTACTATTCTGATTTGAAGATATAAAACATTCGTCTGAGTAGTGAAATTCAGAAAACGATTTTAAGAACATAAAAACTTCATCGTTTCTGTGAAACAGTATATAAAAAAACCTTCGGCTTTTATTATACGTATTGTTTATTGATTACAGTATTGTTTACTATTCTAGTTTTTCCATTAATTGAACTCTTCTGTTGTTAACAGTGAGAAATGGGAATTGATAACGGAAGTCCTTCTACGACTGTTGCTGAAACGAAGATAGCCTCATCAAGCTACACTACTGTTCCTCCGACCGAGAAATCGGTGAAATATTCGGGAGCCAACTTCAAAGGATGGCAACAAAGGGTGTTCTTTTGGATTACCGCACTTGGTATGCAGAAATTCACTAGTGAAGAGCCTCCAGTGCCTGCTGCGGACATGCCGGACCGTGAAAAATTCATGATTGTTGAGGCGTGGAAGCAGGCAAATTTTCTTTTGCAAAGACTATATCTTAAGCGCTTTAGAGGATGACTTGTACAATGTGTACAAGACATAAGATGCATGCTTGAAGAAGTTCGTGGTTGCCAAGTTTCTAGACTATAAAATGATAGATATCAAAACTGTGGGAACCCAAGTTCAGGAGATTCAACTTATTTTTCACGAGTTATTGCTGAAGGTATGGTCATGAATGAAACATTTAAAGAGACTGCAATGATTGAAATGTTTCCTCCTTCGTGGAGAGATTTCAAGAACTATCATAAGCACAAGCGCAAAGAAATGAAGTTGGAAGATCTTGTGATTCGTCTCAAGATTGAGGTAGACAACAAAACAGCCGAGAAGAAGTCTTGTGGAAATTCAACTATCATGGGAGCTAATATTGTTGAGGAGACTGCTCCAAAAAGTAAGAAGAGGAAGAGATCTTCTGGACAGACTAAGAAGCAGAACAAAAAGAAATTCAAGGGCAACTGCTACAATTGTGGACAACTTTGTCACAAAGCCCCTGATTGTCGTCTCCCGAAAAAGGATAAGAAGAAGGGATATGCCAACATAGTGGAGAAGAATGATTACATTGACGATCTTTGTGCAATGCTTTCGGAATGCAACTTAGTTGGAAATCCGAAGGAGTGGTGGATTGACTCTGGAGCCACTCGACATGTTTGTGTTGTCAAAGAAGCATTTGAGACTTACTCTACTGCTGGTCCCGAAGAAGAGATTTCCATGTGAAATAATTCAATAGCCAATATTGAAGATTATGAGAAGATATTCCTGAAGATGACTTTCGGCAAGGTGTTAACGCTCAACAACGTTCTTCATGTTCCTACTATTAGGAAGAATTTAGGTTCTACTTCTTTACTTGTGAAGAATGGATTCAAATGTGTATTTGTTTCTGATAAAATTGTTGTAAGCAAGAATGAAATGTATGTTGGAAAAGGCTACCTCACGGATGGCCTTTTTAAATTCAATGTAATGGTTATTGACGGTATGAGTAAAATTTCAGCTTCTTCTTATTTATTGGAGTCAAATGATTTATGGCATATTCGTTTAGGACATGTCAATTATAAAACCTTGTGAAAGTTAATTAAATTAGAAGTATTGCCTAAATTCGAGTGTAATAAATCGAAATGTCAAATATGTGTTGAATCTAAGTTTGTAAAACATCCTTATAAGTCTGTTGAAAGGAATTCAAATCCTTTAGACTTAATTCACACTGACATTTGCGATATGAAGCAACACCATATCGAGGTGGGAAAAAGTATTTTATTACTTTTATTGACGATTGCACTCGATTTTTTTATGTTTATTTTCTTAATAGTAAGGATGGAGCAATTGATGAATTTAAGCAATACAAAAATAAAGTGGAGAATCAATTGAATAAAAAGATCAAAATGATTAGATGTGATAGAGGTGGAGAATATGAATCTCCATTTGTAGAAATATCTCGGAATATGGAATTATTCATCAAACTACTGCACCTTACACACCTCAATCCAACGGAATTGCGGAAAGGAAAAATCAGACATTAAAGGAAATGATGAATTATTTATTGATAAGACTAACTTTTCCAAAGGTATGGGATTGCTTACAAAGATCCATGTTCTTATAACATTGTTGACCACTCGCTGGCCAGGAGTTCTTCACGTTCGCACATATCCAATCGCGTTAGTAAAGATTCATTCTACTGAACTTACGCGATAACATGGGTTTATCCGCGTCGCATAGAGTATTCATTGGCAGCAGTTAAATTTTCCCAATTTAACACATTTTGACTTGTATTCTTCAGTATCTTCTCCAAATCAGATGATACCTGAAATATGCCGATAAACCACAGAAAATGGCTTAATTTCTCAACAAATTCATACAAAAGCCTAAGTATCAAGAGGAGATAAGTTGGAAAAATACCAACTTATTAATTGTGATGCGTATCGAATTGGTATTGGGTGTATCTTGATGTAGGAGGGTAGAGTAATTGCTTATGCTTCACGCCAGTTTAAGCCCAGGAGAACAACTACTTCGTTCATGATTTAGAGTTTGCAGCCATCGTCCATGCATTGATGATTGGAGGCATCATATCTACCGCGTGTCTTGTGAGGTATTTACAGATCATTGGAGTCTATATCACTTGTTCAAGCAAAAGGATTTAAACTTGAGGCAACAGATATGGTTGGAGTTGTTAAAAGAATATGATATTACCATTTTGTATCATCCTGGGAAGGCCAATATGGTGGCCGATGCCTTGAGTAGAAAGGGGTGAGTATGGGTAGCCTTGCATATATTTCTATCGGTAAGCGACAACTTTCAACAAATGTTTAGGCCTTGGCCAATCAGTTCGTAAGGTTAGACGTTTCGGAGCCTAGTTGGGTTCTAGCTTGCGTGGTGCGCATTAGAGAGCGTGAGTATGAAGACCCCCATTTTCTTGTACTTAAGGAGACGGTTCATCAAGGTGATGCCAAGGAGTTTTCTATTAGAGATGATGGGGTATTCTGGATGCAGGGCCAGATTTGTGTGCCTAATCTGGATGGGTTATGTGAGTTGGTTCTTGAGGAGGCTAACAATTCGCCGTATTCCATTCATCCGGGTGCGGCAAAGATGTATCAGGAGTTGAGGCAACACTATTGATGGAGGGGAATGAAGAACGATATAACGGATTTTGTGGTTTGGTGCTTGAACAGTCAGCAAGTAAAGTACGAGCATCAGAGGCCCGACGATTTGCTCCAGATGCTTGAAATTCCTGAGTGGAAATTGGAGCGTATAACCATGGACTTCGTTGTTAGACTCCCACGGACATTGAATAAATTTGATGCTATTTAGGTGATTGTGGACTGGTTGACTAAGTCTGCACATTTCATTCTGGTTGTGACTACCTATTCTTCAGGCGGATTAGCTGAGATATATATCAGTGAGATTGTTCATCTTTACGATGTGCTGGTGTCAATTATTTCTGATCGAGGCACGCAAGTAACATCGTAGTTTTGGAAAGTAGTGTAACGAGAGTTATGCACACGAGTTGAGTTAAATACAGTACTCCACCCTCAAATGAATGGAGAGTCCGAGCACACCGGATATAGGAGGATATGCTACGCGCTTGTGTTACAGATTTTGGGGGTTCATGGGATCAGTCTCTACCGCTTGCAGAGTTTCCCTACAACAACAACTATCAATCGAGTATTAATATGGCTCCTTTTGAGGCCTTATATGAAAGGAGCTGTCGATATCTAGTTGGGTTTTTTAAGTCGGGGGAGGCTAGGTTGTTGGGCACGTATTTGGTTAATGATTCCTTAGAAAAGGCCAAGTTGATTCAAAATCGGCTTCTCACGGTGCAGTCTAGACAAAAGAGTTACACCGATCGGAAGGTTACTGATGTTGCATATATGGTGGGAGAGAAGGTATTGCGCAGAGTATTACCCATGAAGAGTATGATGGGGTTCGGGAAGAAGGACAAGTTGAGCCCTTGGTATATTGGTCCTTTTGAGGTGCTTGAGAAGATTGGAGAGGTGGCCTACAAGCATACATTGCCACATAGTCTATTGAGTGTTCACCTAGTGTTTTATGTTTCCATGCCCCAAAAGTATTACTGTGATCTATCTCATGTTTTGGACTTCAGCACGGTTCACTTAGATGGAGATTTGACATATGATGTGGAGACGGTGGCCATTTTTGATTGACAGGTTCAGAAGTTGAGGGGAAAGAATATAGCTTCGGTGAAAGTACAATTGAGAGGTCACTCAGTCGAGGAGGATACTAAAGAGATCGAGCGTGAGATGCGGAGCAGCTATCCACACCTATTTGACCCGTTCGATGACAACCATTTGTTTAAGAGGGGGCGAATGTAACGACCCGGCCGGTCTCTTTGAGTATTGTAGCCCTGTTCCCCCATTTATTGCTTGTCTCACACGTACCTATGCGAGTGAGGCTAGTGACCAGATGAAAGTTTCTCTATTCTTATAGGATCGCGTTGTTCTCTTTGACGATATTATGAATATCTTTATGGGAGCGTGCCATTAACCTCGGTAGTATTATGAGATCGATCCGTGGATCAGGTCATATAACCTCATTGGTATTATGTGATATTATTTTTATGGGATCGGGTCGTTCACCTTGGTAGAAGCGTGTGTAATATTCGAGGAGTAAGAGCACATTTGAGTTATTTTGAATTGAGATTTGACATGGTACCTGATATTGATTATCTGCGTTCCATTCGAGGCAGTATAGGTATCAGATTATTTCATAATTATTTTTCTGTTGATAATCATGTTATTCATATTTATCTGATTTGTGTTGCTACTTGCTATGCTTCACGCTTGTCTGGTTTTATGTACATAGTTTATTGGATCATTAGTAAGTGTCGATGTTGATCCCTCACCACTACTTTTTCAAAGTTAGTCTAAATACTTACAGGGTGTGTATCGATTTACATACTCATACTATACTTCTGAACTAATTGTTCTTGTACTAAGACAGGTACATCGGGTGGTCACTCAGGTGCGTAGTCACATCAATTGAAGACTTAGTTGCGAGCTGCTTTACATGCTTCGACTCGCAGCACCCGGAGTCTCCTTCCCCATGTATTTATTTTATTTTGTTTATTTTTATTCCAGACAATAGTTGCAATTTATTCTATTAGATGCTCATGTACTTGTGACATCAAGTTTTGGAGTTTTTAGCTGATGTTCATGGTTGTACTTGCCATTATATCATTCCGCATTATGTTATGTTCATATTTTTTGACTTGGAAGGATGATAGAAATTTTATCATGGTTCTTAAATCTACTTCCATTTTATTATTTAATTTTAAAAAAGTGTTATGAGTGGTTGCTTTAAGTGATGAATTGTAGTTTTCTAGCCTAACGACAACGTTGGGCGCCATCACATCCTATAAAGGGAATCTGATCGTGATATCTTGGTATCAGAGTAGTAGGTTCACATAGTGTCACGGCCCAAATCCCGCCACAAGGGTCAATATGGAACCTAGTCTCTAAAACTCGGTAAGCCAATTACATACAATAGTTAGATCAATAAAGACATGGTCTAATGAAACATATTTTATCAAAACTGCGGAAATAAAGGTAATACAAGCCAAAACGACGATAACCACAAACATATCCTTTGAACTAGGTAGTATAGAGTCATGCGCTCTAACTGAATACATAGAAATATCTAAAAATACAATAATGTTCAGATAGAGAATTGACAGTATAATATAAGGAAAAGACATCAAATTACTACGAAGATCAATGAAGCTACCTCAAATTATCACGATCAACGAAGCTCTCGCGACCTAGATTTGCTAAATCCAACACCTGGATCTGCAAAACAATATGCAGAAGTGTAGTATGAGTACACCACGGTTGGTATCCAGGAAGTATCAATACCAACCTCAGTGTACTAGTGATGGGGTTTAAGTCATGGGATACTCAAAAGTCAAAATAACATGAGCAATAAATCAAGCACTGAAAACAAAAGTATAGCAGAATTACGATAGTAATAACCTTGTCAGAATAAATGATAAAAATTTAATACAAGTAAAGGCTCAGTTTCAACAACAAGTCATCATAGAGAAACTCACACAATGTCACGATCCCAAATCCTAACAGGTCGTGATGGCGCCTATCGTGGGACTAGGCTAGCAAACCATCACATCACTACCCATTCGTTCTTACTACAGTAATTCACAATTCAATAATAACAGCAAACATAGCATAAAATAATTTGTTTAAGTCTTAGCGCCCCATTAATAGTCTAAACAACTCTAAACAACCTCCCAAGACTGGAGTCAACATGGTCACGAGCATCTACGAAATAAAACTAACTCTGCTAATGTCTTAAATAAGTCTAGGAATGAAATGCTAAAAACTAAATAAGGAAGGGAAAGTAAGATGCTGCGGACGTTTAACTGCTACCTCGAAATCCAAAAAGCTGCCGATAACGAACGAAGACAGCTACTGCTCCGCTCTAGTACATGGATCTGTGCACAGAGGCACAGGGAGTAATGATGAGTACGCCAACTCAGTAGTAATGAAAATATACAAAACACACACAACACAGATACACCAATACACAAAAACAGTAAATCACCAAGTCACCATAAGTATTCATCAAATACATAAGTTCGAAAACCGTTTTCCAGAAATCCTTCGAAACAAGTATAATATTAATATATCTCAGTAAAACTCTAAGTAAAATCAGTTTGAAAAACGAAGTGAATCGTAGTTAAACAGTCAGTAAAATTTATCATAAATCTGCCCCAAGGGCCAAAATCATTTCTCATAACAATCTCAGTATCAACCCATCAGGAAACCTCACAGTCACTCAATATTAGCCCATCAGGAAACCTCACAGTCACTCAATATTAGCCCATCAGGAAACCTCACAATCACTCAGTATCAGCCCCGTGGGCAACATCACTCATTAGGTACCTGCGCTCACTGGGGGTATGTACAGACTCCGGAGGGGCTCCTACATCCCAAGCGCTATAAACAAGCCATATCATGGCATAAATCACTCTCAGGCACTCAGCCTCTCTCATATCATAACATCTCACAACATTGGCCTTCGGCCTCACTCATATCATAACATTCTGACAACATTGGCCCTCGGCCTCACTCAGTCAGACACTCTCAGCATTCCACTCAGGCCATGAATAAAACGGGGTTCTCGACCCAAATAGTATTTCATTTCAAGAAATAGTAATATCATCAAATAAGAGTGTTAACAATTTCACATGAAAGACTGAGTAAAAAATCATAGTTTCAAAATAGTGAGAATACCAGTAAAACAGCCCCCAAGGGGTTAAAACAGATCGACACTAGGCCCCAAACATGGCTTACAACCCAATTATATCAAATCATAGTAGTACTATAGAAAATAAGCTTTAATAGCAATTTCGCAACTCAATAGTTGCCTAAAAAGGTACATTTTTTCAAACTTCCAATTCGTGCACGCCCCACACTCGTCATCCAGTGTGTGCGTCACTCCAAATCCGTGAAAGGATGTAAAGTCTGGGGTTTCATACCCTCAGGACAGGATTTAAAGACATTACTTACCTCAAACTAGCCCGGGAACTATTCCGCAATACGCTTGCCTCTCAAATCAGCTCCCGAGTGCTCCAAATCTACCAAGTTCATACTTTTATCATCAAATTATGCTTAAGGAATGAATTCCAATTGAAAAATATCGATTTTAAGCACAAAACCTGAAATCGGTCAAAACCCGACCCCCGGGCCCGCCTCTCGGAACACAAAAATTTTTATGCCAAAATGTTCTTCATCATCGCACGAGTTCGTACATATAAAACGCAAAAATCAGAGTTCGTTTAACCCCTCAAATCGACCCTTAAAGGTCTCATAATCTCAAGCCCTAACCCAACCTTTTTCTACTGATTTTCATGAATTAAACACTGAGATTATGTTCCTTAATCACATATAATCAAGTTTTAAGGTCCAAAATACTTACCTCTATGATGAACACTGATTTTCCCTCTTCCAAATTTCCTCAAAAGCTTCTTCCCGTTCAAAAATGGTGGTAAAATAGGTTAGGGTCGCGGAGGGTTTATTTTAATACTGTCCAGTTATTACTCTCCGCGATCGCGGTCAATGGTCCACGTTCACACTGTGTTTTTCCCACCCTCTCACGCGATCGCAACATAATGTATGCAACCGCACAGTGCTGTCTCATCCTAACGCGCGCCAGACTCTGTGCGATCGCACCCCCACCTACGTGATAGCACTGCTTTCACTATCTCTACTCTGCGATCGCACCTCCTCACCTACGATCGCACAGAGCAATTTCCTGCGCCTCACCAACTGACCTATGCGATCGCATACAACCCCCTGCGATCGCATAGAAGAAAATTATACCTGCAACACACCAGCATAAACAACAGATTTTTCAAGTCCGGAAGTGTCCGTTAATCACCCGAAATCAATCCTGAGCCCCTCGGGACCCCAACCAAATTTACCAACACATCATAAATTATCATTCAAACTTAGTTGCACTCTCAAAACGCCAAAACTAACATTAAAACACCAAAATCACATCGGATTCAAGCCTAAGAACTTTGAAATTTCTAAAATCCACCAACGATGCCGAAACTATCCAAAACAACTCCGATTGACCTGAAATTTTGCAGAAATATCCAAAATGACATTACAAACCTGTTCCATCTGTCGGAATTCCCATCCGACCCCGATAACCTATTTTTCACTGCCGACCGGAAATCGCCAAAAACTAACTTTCGCCAATACAAGCCTAATTCTACACCGGACATCACAAAATTATTCTGAACACACTTCAAGTCCCAAATCACCTAACAAAGCTATTCGAGCCATAAAATCCGCATTCCGAGTTCGTTTACCAATAATTCAACTCTCAGTTGACTTTTCCAACTTTAAGGCTATTTTTAGAGACTGAATGACTAAACTCTCACTACAACCATTCTGATTTCAAGCCTACCAACTCTAAAACATCAATAACAGTATAAAAAACCTATAACAAGTCAATAACAGTAATTATAATGCAGTTTCTACGTAACGACAAACCGGGTCGTTACATTCTCCCCCTCTTAAACAAACGTTCGTCCTCGAACGGGTCTAGAAACATACCTGGAGTCTCAAACAAGTGAGGATATTTGCTCTACATCTCCCGCTCGGTCTCCCAAGTAGCCTCCTCCACTGGCTGACCTCTCCACTGCACCTTCACTGATGCTATCTCCTTAGATCTCAACTTTCTGATCTCACGAGCCAAAATTCCTATTGGCTCTACCTCATATGACATATCACCCTCAAGCTGAATTGTGCTAAAGTATAATACATGAGACGGGTCACCAACATACCTCCTGAGCATCGACACATGAAATACCAGATGAACACTCGATAGGCTGGGTTGCAAGGCAAGTCTATAAGCCACCTCTCAGACCTTCTGAAGCACCTCAAAAGGACTAATAAACTGGGGACTCAGCTTTCCTCTCTTTCCGAACCTCATAACACCCTTCATGGGTGATACCTTCAGCAGTACCTTATCACCTTCCATAAATGACACATCCCGGACCTTCCGGTCCGCATAACTCTTCTGCCTAGATTGCGCCGTGTGAAGTCGCTCCTGAATCAACTTTACCTTCTCCAACGCATCATGAATCAAATATGTGCCCAATAACTTAGACTCACCAGGATCGAACCAACCAACCGGAGATCTACACCTCATGCCATATAAAGCCTCATACGGGGCCATCTGAATATTGGACTGGTAGCTGTGGTTGTATGGAAACTCCACTAGTGGCAGAAACTGATCACATGGACCACCAAAATCAATCACACAAGACCGTAACATATCCTCCAATATCTGAATAGTCCGTTCCGACTGCCCGTCGGTCTGAGGGTGAAATGCAGTGCTCAACTCTACATCAGTACCAATACCTTTTTGTACGACCCTCCAAAACTGAGATGTGAACTTAGTACCTCTGTCAGAAATAATAGAAACCGGAACTCCACGCAACCGGACAATCTCCTTAATGTAAATACCAGCTAACCGTTCTGAAGTATGAGTAGTACTGACAGGAATGAAATGCGGGGACTTGGTCAATCTATCCACAATGACCCAAATAGCATCGAAACCCTTCGAAGTATGTGGAACAACTACAAAGTCCATAATGACTCGCTCCCACTTCCACTCCGGAATATCTAACCTCTGAAGTAATCGACCTGGTATCTGGTGCTCATACTTGACATGCTGGCAGTTGAGACACCGTGCTACATACTCAACAATATCTCTCTTCATCCGCCTCCATCAATACTGCTGTCTCAGATCCAGATACATCTTCGTGGCACCCGGATGAATAGAATATTGCGAGCTGTGAGCCTCTGCTAATATCAACTCTCGAATACCATCCACATTGGGCACGCAAATACGACCCTGCATCCTCATAACTCCGTCATCACCAATAGTCACATCCCTGGCATCACCCTGACGAACTCTATCCTGAAGAACTAACAAATGCCGGTTATCATACTGGCGAGCTTTAATCTGATCATAAAGAGAGGATCAAGAAGCTATGCTAGCTAATACCCGCGGAGGGTCTGACAAATCCAATCTCACCAACTGGCCTGCTAAATCCTGAACATCAAGTGCTAACGGTCGCTCTGCTGCTGAATGGTATGTAGACTCCCCAAACTTCAGCTCTGCGACTCAAGGCATCGGCCACTACGTTGGCATTTCCTAGGTGATAAAAATAGTAAGGTCATAATCCTTGAGAAGCTCTAACCACCTCTTCTGCCTCAAATTCAAATCCTTCTGCCTCAACAAATACTGCAAGCTACGGTGATCAGTGAAAATCTCACACTGTACCCCATACAAGTAATGCCGCCAAATCTTTAAGGCATGAACAATGGCAGCTAACTCAAGATCGTGCACTGGATAGTTCTTCTCGTGTACCATCAACTGTCTAGACGCGTAGACAATCACCCTACCGTCCCGCATCAACACCGCACCCAAGACAACTCTAGAAGCATCACAATAGGCTGTGTAAGAACCCAAACCAGTAGGTAAAACTAGTATCGGAGCTGTGGTCAATGCTGACTTGAGATTTTGAAAGCTCTCTTCACACTCATCGGACCATCTGAATGGAGCACCCTTCTGGGTCAATCTAATCAAAGGTGAAGCAATAAATGAGAACCCTTCTACAAAGCGACGGTAATATCCCGCCAAACCAAGGAATATCCTAATCTCAGTGGCTGAGGACGGTCTGGGCAAGCTCTGCACTGCCTCAATCTTATTTGGATCAACCTGAATACCCTCACTCGATACCACGTGCCCCAAGAAAGCTACTGAACCAAGCCAAAACTCACACTTGGAGAATTTTGCATAAAGTTTCTCCTCCCTCAATCTCTTTAACACAACCCTCAAGTGCTGAGCATGCTCTTCCCGGCTACGAGAATACACCAGGATGTCATCAATGAACACAATGAAGAACGAATCAAGGTAAGGCTGGAACACACTATTCATCAATTGCATGAACGCGGCGGGGTCATTGGTCAACCCAAATGACATAACCAGGAACTTGTAATGACCATATCTGGTCCTGAAAACAGTCTTCGGAATATCAGAATCCCGAATCTTCAGCTGATGATACTCAGACCTTAAGTCAATCTTGGAGAACACCTTAGCACCCTGAAGCTGATCAAATAAGTCATCAATACGAGGCAAGGGATAACGGATTCTTCACCGTAACCTTATTCAGCTGCCTATAATCAATACACATACGCATGGAACCATCTTTCTTTTTCACAAACAACACCGGTGCTCCCCAAGGTGACACACTAGGCCGAATGAACCCCTTATCTGAGAGTTCCTAAAGTTTCTCTTTCAATTCTTTCAACTCCGCTGGTGCCATGCGGTAAGGCGGAATAGAGATAGGTTGAGTGTCGGGCACCAAGTCAATACCAAAATCAATATCCCTGTCAGGTGGCACGCATGGCAGGTCTGCAGGGAATACATCCAGAAAATCACGGACTACAGGAACAGAATCAACAGAAGGAGTCTCATTACTAACATCCCTCACAAAAGAAAGATAAGATTCACACCTTTTCTCAATCATACGCTGAGCCTTTAAATAAGAAATCACTCTTCTAGGTACATGCTCTATAGACCCTCTCCACTTAACTCTCGGAAGTCTGGGCATAGCTAAGGTCACGGTCTTAGCGTGACAATCAAGAATCACATGACATGGGGATAACCAATCCATGCCCAGAATCACATCAAAATCAACCATACTGAGTAACATCAAGTCCACTCGGGTCTCCAGACCCCCAATAGATATAATACACGACCGATACACATGGTCCACAACAATAGTATCACCCACCGGAGTCGAAACATGAACAGACGTAACTAAAGACTCACGGGGCATATTCATAAAATGAGCAAAATAGGATGAGACATAAGAGTACGTGGAACCAGGGTCAAATAAAGCCAAAGCATCACTGTGACAAACTGAAATAGTACTTGTAATCACCACATCTGACGTCATAGCATTAGGCCTAGCCGGAAGTGCATAAATACGTGGCTGGCCTCCACCTGCTCGACCTCCCTCTCTAGGGGGGCCTCTAGCTACCTGACCACCACCCTTGGCTGCCTGGGTTGGTGGTGATGTGACTGTGGCTGAAGCCGAGGGCTGAACCCTCTTCTGAGATGAACTACTAGGACGACGGGGACACTGCCTCCACTCATGTCCGAACTCTTCACACTCATAACAACTACCTGGAGCTGGAGATGAAAACTGACGAAAACCCCTGCCACCATGATAACCACCAGACGAAACCATGCATAGAAGAACCCTGATAAGATAATGCTCGGGAGGAGCTCTGATCTGAAAGGGCACTAAAAGATGAACGTCTTTGATGAGAATTGCGAGGACCCTGCCCCAAAGATACACCACTGTAAGCTA
Organism: Nicotiana undulata; assembly: GCA_005239495.1. NCBI lineage: Eukaryota > Viridiplantae > Streptophyta > Magnoliopsida > Solanales > Solanaceae > Nicotiana > Nicotiana undulata. The sequence continues at coordinate 16,750 of MDKH01220880.1, forward strand.
GGAGAACTGGCTGTGGAGGACTAAATGGACGACCTCTATTATGCTGAAACTGCCCTCTAGAAGGGGCACCACTGAAGCTACCTGATCCCCGAGGCCTCTTGACCTCCCTCTCCTCACGCTCCTGCCTACGAACCGACTCAATGTCTCGAGCAATGTCAACTACCTGCTCAAATGTAGCTCCAGACACTCTCTCTCTGGTCATCAAGATTTGTAGCTGATAAGTAAGACCATCTACAAACCTCCTCATCCTCTCCCTATCAGTAGGGACAAACTCAGAAGCATGTCTAACCAACTCGGAAAACCTTATCTCGTACTGAGTAATGGACAACTCTCCCAGGCGCAGCTACTCAAACTGTCTGCGCTGCTCCTTTCTGTGGGACTTAGGAACATAATTCTCCAAAACGATCATGGAGAACTATTGCCAGGTGAGAGGTGCTGAACCAACCGGCCTACGCCTCTCGAATGACTCCCACAAAGTAAAAGTAGCACCCGCAAACTGAAATGTAGCAAATGAGACCCCACTGGTCTCCAAAATACCCGCAGTACGTAGTATCCTCTGGCACTTATCCAGAAAACCTTGGGCATCCTCACCATCTGTGCCGCTAAAAGTCGGAGGCTTATGTCTGCTGAACCACTCCAGTCTATGCTGCTCATCCTCGGGCATAGCTGGAACCACAAAATTCTGGACTGGGACAACTGGCTGAGCTGGGGCTTCTACCGGTGTCTGAATACCCCGTACAGCCTGCTCAGGTGTCCGGGCAGCTGGAGTCTGATTGCCTCCCCCTACCTGATTTGTAGTGGCAGTAGTGGACATAGTAACTACCTGAGCTAAACTGGAACACACTGTCAATATCTGAGCCAGGTTCTCCTGAAGATCCAGAATAACAATATGCACTGCCGGTGCCTGAGCCTGTCCCGCTGGAGCACCATTGGCGGGAACCTGATCCTGAACGATAGGGGGATCCTGAGGTACTGTACCGGCTGCTGCGTGAGCTGGTCCCCTACCTATACCACGGCCCCGACCCCTTGTGTGTCTGGTTGGTTTTTGGTCACTCTGATCGGTATTGCGTGTCCTCACCATCTGTGAGACAATGAAACAACATGAGTTTAGATTTCAAGAATTAATAGATTGGCACGAAAGAGTTCAAGAAATATAGAGATGTTTCCTAAGAGTTCTGCAGCCTCTCGAAGATAAGTACAAACGTCTCTATACCGATCCGCAAGACTCTACTAAACCTTCTCATGACCGTTGAGTCCTATATAACCTAGTGCTCTGATACTAACTTGTCACGACCCCAAATCCTAACAGGTCGTGATGGCACCTATCGTGGGACTAGGCTAGCCAACCATCACATCATTACTCATTCGTTCTTACTACAGTAATTCACAATTCAATAATAACAACAAACATAGCATAAAATAAATTGTTTAAGTCTTAGCGCCCCATTAATAGTCTAAACAACTCTAAACAACCTCCCAAGACTGGAGTCAACATGGTCACGAGCATCTACGAAATAAGACTAACTCTGCTAATGCCTTAAATAAGTCTAGGAATGAAATGCTAAAAACTAAATAAGGAAGGGAAATGGAGATGCTGCGGACGATGAACTGCTACCTCGAAATCCCAAAAGCTGCTGATAACGAACGAAGACAGCTACTGCTCTGCTCTAGTACCTGGATCTGTGCACAGAGGCACAGGGAGTAATTATGAGTACGCCAACTCAGTAGTAATGAAAATATACGAAACACACACAACACAGATACACCAATTCACAAAAATAGTAAATCACCAAGTCACCATAAGAATTCATCAAATACATAAGTTCGAAAACCATTTTCCAGAAATCCTTTGAAACAAGTATAATATCAATATATCTCAGTAAAACTCTTAGTAAAATCAGTTTGAAAAACGAAGTGAATCGTAGTAAAAAACTCAGTCAAAATTATCATAAATCTGCCACTGGGGAAAAATCATTTCTCATAACAATCTCAGTATCAGCTCATCAGGCAACCTCACAGTCACTCAATATTAGCCCATCAGGCAACTTCACAATCACACAGTATCAGCCCCGCGGGGGGCAACATCACTCATTAGGTACCTGCGCTCACTGAGGGTGTGTACAGACTCCGGAGGGGCTCCTACAACCTATGCGCTATAAACAAGCCACATCATGGCATAAATCACTCTCAGGCACTCGGCCTCTCTCATATCATAACATCTCACAACAGTGGCCCTCGGCCTCACTCTTATCATAACATCCTCAAAACATTGGCCCTCGGCCTCACTCAGTCAGACACTCTCAGCATTCCACTCGGGCCATGAATAAAATGGGGTTCTCGACCAAAATAGTATTTCATTTCAAGAAATAGAAATATCATCAAATAAGAGTGTCAACAATTTCACAAGAAAGAATGAGTGAAAAATCATAATTTTAAAATAGTGAGAATACCAGTAAAACAGCCCCAAGGGGTTGAAACAGATCGTCATTAGGCCACAAACATGGCTTACAACCCAGTTATATCAAATTATAGTAGTACTATAGAAAATAAGCTTTAAAAGCATTTTCACAACTCAATAATTGCCTAAAAAGGTACATTTTTCCAAACTTCCAATTCGTGCATGCCCCACACTCGTCATCCAGTGTGTGAGTCACTCCAAATCCGTGAAAGGATGTAAAGTCCGGGGTTTCATACCATCAGGACAGGATTTAAAGACATTACCTACCTCAAACTAGACCGGGAACTATTCCGCAATACTCTTGCCTCTCGAAACAACTCCCAAGTGCTCCAAATCTACCAAGTTCAGACTTTTATCATCAAATTATGCTTAAGGAATGAATTCCAATTGAAAAATATCGATTTTAAGCACAAAACCCGAAATCGGTCAAAACCCAACACCCGGGCCCACGTCTCGGAACACAGAAATTTTTATTCCAAAATGTTCTTCATCATCTCACGAGTCCGTACATATAAAGAAAGCGAAAATCGGAGTTCGTTTGACCCCTCAAATCGACCCCTAAAGGTCTCATAATCTTAAGCCCTAACCCCACCTTTTTCCATCGATTTTCATGAATTAAACACTGAGATTATGTTCCTTAATCACCTATAATAAAGTTTTAAGGTCCAAAATACTTACCTTTATGTTGAACACTGATTTTCCCTCTTCAAAATCGCCTCAAAAGCTTCTTCCCGTTCAAAAATGGTGTTAAAATAGGTTAGGGCCGCGGAGGGTTTATTTTAATACTGTCCAGTTATTACTCTCCGTGATCGCGGTCAATGGTCCGCGTTCGCACTGTGTTTGTTGGCCCATGTCACTGAATGGGTTTTGAAGATTGACAAATAGTGACAAGTTGAACCAGGTCCATCAGAGCAGATACATCTGAACGAAGCAGTTGGCACAAGAATCGTACAAGTCTAGGAGATATCAGTGATTGCTGAGTATAAAAAAACTAAGAGAATGTCTCCTTATACGAAAAGGTTGCAAACTGATAGAGATGACAGAAGTTGATTTCAGCTAGGACAGAAGTAGTGGAAGGAAATTGAGTTACAATCAAACTCGTTTACCCAGGAAGAGTTGGATCAGAATTGAATCATGTACTCAACAAACAGACTCTATAAATAATCAATGTATTACTGCTGAAATAAGTGAATGCACAAAGATCAAAGTGAATTATGAAAGCAAAAATTCCCAGGATATTTGCAAGCAGAAGTACTGTGCAAAGGCTACAGTTCAACT
>ML261104.1:0-17184 GCA_005239495.1 Nicotiana undulata
GGGGCAGGCCGGGTAAGGGGTTTAGTTGGGTTGGGTATGGTGTAATTTTTTGGGCCTAGGCAAGTCAGCCCATGTCCTATTTAATACTCTAAGATCAACTAAGCCTAATTAATTTAAGTAACACTAACTCTAATTAAATTAAAAATAATATAATAATTAATTTGACCTTATTTCTTCTAATTGTAGAATAATTAAGAATAAAATAATTAATTGAATCCATGATTTGTTGGATAAAAATGATTGATTTTAGTAATTAGTTGTCAAAACTATATTACATCAAATAATCATCAATCGTTTGTTATTTAATTCGATTAATCATAAATAATAGACTTAATTCCTTGACAATAATGATGCGCCTAATTATGCAATTTTAAATAATTTTAAAAGACGAATTATGAATATGCAATGCAAAAATAATTCACAATTAACACTAAAATTCAACAAAAATTTGTAAAATTAATTTATTTTGTTTGAATTTTGTAGGAGTATATGGTGGGTGAAAAATCACGTGCTCACAACTGCCCCTCTTTGCTCGGAAACACGAAGAGTTTTCGGGCAAAGACAAAGTGAGCAGTCATGAATGACTTTACCCATTCGCATACTCCATGTGAAGCGTTTTTGAAAAGTTTGACCGAACCCTGCTTCAAAGGTTGCCTACATATCCTTGGCTATAAAGGAATCAGGTCAGTGTAGTTCTGAAAGTTTTGGTAGCTGGGACTACCGGGAGGCCGTGATTTCACTGCGGTTTCTGATATTACTGCTGCTAAGCTCCTTATTACACCAAAGTAACAAAAAATAAAAAAGACTAAGCTAAACCTATCAACTGTGAGTTACAAGAGTCCTATCTATTGGTCTTCAGAAGCCGGATCTTGAGTCTCGACTGCTTTTATACAGAATTGATCTGGACCTTGATGCTCGTTAGTTGTAGGAGTTGGTTCAATCTTCTTCATCATTTCGGATCAAGAAGGGACATGCACCGCTTGTGACTTCAATCTTGTCTTGAACGGTCCATATCTTTTCCGCTTCTGTACTTTGGGGTCCAACTCTTTTCTTTTCTTCTTTTATTTTATTCTGAATTGAGACGTCTTCTTTTGATTATCTCGAATCCAATGTAATCTGCGCAAAATCAAAATAAACGAACGAAATTTTCTGCCCCAGTTTTCACTAGGAAAATTTCGTGAGTTATTGTAAAAATAAATCTATGCTACTTTATTGAAAGCAATGAAAAGACGGGAATGGGATAACCGAAGTTAATGTAGACTAGGGGGTGGATACCCTATGCCTAAAAGTAAAATCAACTAGGGATTGGATACCCTATGTTGGAAAAGATTGTCAGGTTATGCTATCGTCAAGAAAAGATCACCGGGTTATGCCGGCGTCTGGGGGGAGGATCAACGGGTTATGCCGGTGTCAAGAAAGAGATCAACATGTTATGATGGTGTCTGGAAAGATCAACAGGTTATGCTATTGCCGGGAAAAAATATCACTGGGTTATGCCAATGTCAGGAAGTGATCAACGGGTTATGCCGTTGTCAAGAAAAGATCACTAGGTTATGCCGGTGTCTGGGAAGGTCAACAAGTTATGTTGTTTACTGGAGAAAAGAGATCACTGGTTTATGCCAGCGTCAGGAAGTGATCAACAGGTCGGAAAAAAGATCACCAGGTTATGCCGGTGTCTGGAAAGGTCAACAGGTTATGCTGTTGCCGGGAAAAAGATCACCGGGTTATGCCGTTGTTAAGAAAATATCACCAGGTTGTTCCGGTGTATGGGACGGTCAACAGGTTATGCTATTTCCTGGAGAAAAGAGATCACTGGGTTATGCCAGTTTCAGGAAGTGATCAACAAGTTATGCTGTTGTCGGAAAAAAGATCACCAGGTTATGCCGGTGTCTGGAAAGGTCAACAGGTTATGCAGTTTCCTGGAGAAAAGAGATCGCTGGGTTATGCCAGTGTCTGAAAATGATCAACAGGTTATGTTGTTGTCAGAAAAAAGATCACCAGGTTATGCTGGTGTCTACTAGGGAATGGGACCCTATGTTGGCCTCAACTAAGGAATGAAATATCCTTTGTTTGGAAAAGGTTTAGCTAGGGATTGGGGACCCTATGCTACTTTGGGTTTGAATCGTTTTCAACTTCATTTCTTCTTTTTCTTTTTCTTTTTCTTTTTCTTTTTCTTTTATTTTCTCTTTTTCTTTTAATTATATGCATGCGGGAAAGGATTTTTTGGAGGAAACTTCCCTTTTTGGAGTCAATGCTGCAAAAGCTCCTTCTAGCCCTTGCGTAATTTATTTTTTCTGGTTGCACCTGCTTTTGCACGGTTTGCTTTTGAGTTGCACCTGTTTCTTATTTCAACAAAGAAAGATTTGTTAGTTTGAAAGGTGGTTAGTTTTGCGGCCTTGATTATTTCAACTGCTTGATCTCGGCTCTTTTGACGAAGATCTCAACTGTTTGCTTGCTTGCTGGGGATTGAGTCTCATTTCTAAACCCGGGGACCTTGGCTTTTCCAGACTTTATCATGGTGATCGGTCACGTGGGACCCGGTATTTCAACTTTATTTTGCCTTTGCAGGCCTTTCACTTGTTTTCTTTTTGGGTTTCCAGAGCGTCGGTAAACTTCAGGCTCCTCAGATTTGCTGCAATGGCTAGTCACGTGGGACTTAACCGTTCCAACTTTATTTCGCCTTCACTGGCCTTTAATTTCTACTTCGAAGCATTAGGAATACTTCGAGTTTTCAAACGTTTGCCGAGGTGGTCAGTCATGTGGGACTCAACCTTTCAATTTCATCTGCCTTTATAGGCGCTTCGATTTGATTTTCTCCTTTCAAGTGTTTTGAGTTTGAAGCATCAGCTGCTAAGGCCAGTCGAGGATCGACTTGATGCCTTTGATGAGGCTGAGCGCCTTTTGCATATTAACCCGTACCAAATGAAATCCTGTAAATCAGTTTTGCCATCCTTATTTTGCCTTAGTTTCGGAAAAAGAATTAGACCGAAAGGGATTTGGAAGGAAATAAATGACAGAATGGACAATGAATTTAAACAAAAGGTATCCCTTTCGGGGGAAAGGAAAGAAGGACTTATCTGGAGTGCATGCGGACCTCAATGAACATGAAATGCCTTTTGGACTGGATGCCTGATCTGTGTAAGCCGTCTTACTCTCAAAAATTCATCACAACTATTACCCCGAGATCGAGAATCCTTGCCCCAGATTGTGTCCATGTTAGTGATCCATTATCCTTTTTGATCTGTGGCGCCCTTTGCAGGTTTTCGTCGACTAACCTCTCTCATTTCTCTTCTCACCTTCGCCTTGTAGTGCTCTTTGCGAGTTTTCACTAACAAGACTCTCTCATTTTCAATTTCTCTGCTCACCATCGCCTCACGATGCCGGTGTGGGTTTTCACCGATAAGACTCTCTCATTTTTGCTTCTCTTCTTACCGTCGCCTCACGGTGCCCGTGTGGGTTTTCACCGATAAGACTCTCTCATTTTTAATTTCTCTCATTGCTTGTATCAACTTCAAACATCTGCATCCTCCAACTTTAGATATCTTTGCCGATCGATCGGAAGGACTTGAACAGGGTTTTGGGTAAAAGAATTTGGATTGAGCTACAACTTTGGAAATTTTAGGCGAAAACGTAACATTTGCCCCAGCTTAAACTCTTGGGGAAATGTGGAATTTTATTGTGGTGTGACTGAACCCCAGGGAGAGGCTGCCTACGTATCCTTTCGGAATCAAGTCGAACGTAGTTCAGGGCAACATTTTGTTTTGATTTTTCTTTTGTTTTTCATTATCGTCATCTCTTTTTTCTTTTTTTTTATTCAACAACATTTTCAGGTTCCAAAGAAGGTAATCAAAGAAAAGTAACCAGCTCAAAGGGTTTACAAAAGTTGGGTAGTGTTTGGGGTGGCGTGAATGAAAGCCTTCGTCACTTCGATCGGGAGCATCCACATTATGAAAAGGTCAAACATAGTACCTTTTGACTGCATCTGCATTGACATCCGTTTCAGGATCATTTCCTTTGATGTCTCCCAAGTATAATGCTCCTTTTGGTAGTAGTTTCCTTATGATGTATGGACCTTTCCAATTCGGGGCAAATTTTCCTTTCGCCTCTTCGTGGTGTGGGAGGATACGTCTTAAGACAAGTTTCCCCACTTCGAAGTTCCTAGGCCGCACTTTCTTGTTGTAGGCGCGGGCCATTCTTTGTTGGTACAACTACTCGTGGCAAACTGCATCCATTCTTTTCTCATCAATCAGAGTTAACTGTTCCAACCGGGTTTTGACCCATTCGTCATCCTCAATTTATGCTTTGACAATGATCCGAAGGGAGGGAATTTCAACTTCCGCGGGTATTACGGCTTCAGTGCCATAAACTAGTAGATATGGTGTAGCTCCAACCGATGTGCGCACGGTTGTGCGATATCCCAATAATGCGAAAGGCAATTTCTCGTGCCATTGCCTGGAAGTCTAAATCATTTTTCTGAGGATTTTCTTGATGTTTTTGTTCGCTGCTTCAACGACGCCATTGGCTTTGGGCCGGTAAGGGGTGGAATTGTGGTGTGTGATATGAAACTGTTCACATACCTCCCTCATCAAGTTACTGTTCAGATTTGCGGCATTGTCGGTAATGATAGTTTTTGGGATACCAAAACGACAAATGATATTGGAGTGCACAAAATCCACCACTGCTTTCTTAGTGATAGCTTTGAACGTGACTGCCTCGACCCATTTTGTGAAATAGTCGATAGCAACCGGGATAAATTTGTGCCCGTTTGAGGATCTTGGCTCGATCGGCCCGATGACATCTATTCCCCAGGCAACAAACGGCCAGGGTGCTGACGTGGGATGCAATTATGAAGGTGGTGCATGGATCAAATCGCCATGTATTTGACATTTATGTCATTTCTGGACGAAGCTGAAGCAATCTTTCTCCATGGTCATCCAATAATGATTGTCTTTGCGAGGACGTACCCGTTCATGTGGGGGCCGCATACTCCTAAATGCACCTCGTTCATAATCTTTTCGGCTTCTTTAGCATCTACACACCTTAATAGATTCAAATCGGGGGTCCTTTTATACAATACTTCCCTACTTAGGAAGAAACTGTTGGCGAGCTTTCGGATGGTTCTCTTTTGGTCTCCGTTGGCCTGCTCCGAATATTTTTTTATATTCAAGAACCTTTTGATATCATGATACCATGGCTGAACATCGGGCTCTATTTCGACCGTGTTGCAATAACCATGTCTTTCCCGTATTTGAATCTCTAGGGCGTCAATGTGGGCATTACCCGGGTATGGCAGCATTGCAGCCAAGGTGGCTAGTGCATCGGCTAGCTCGTTATGGCATCGAGGAATATACCTGAACTCGACAGCTTTGAACCGCTTGCTAAGATCCTCCACATGTTGTCTATATGGAAGGAGTTTAACATCTCGAGTTTCCCATTCTCGCTGAGATTGTTTGATTATTAAGTCAGAATCTCCTATGATCAATAATTCCTCTACATCCATGTCAATTGCCATATTCATGCCCATTATGTAGGCTTCATATTCAGCAGTGTTGTTTGTACAGAAGAACCGAAGTCGGGCGGTGGCTGGATAGTGTTGTCCTGTGGGCGAAATCAAGATTGCCCCAATCCCAACACCTTTTGAATTGACAGCTCCATCAAAGAACATTTTCCAAGTGTTGGTATTTTCGGGAATTACCTCAACTGAGTTTACTTCCTCGTCCGGGAAGTAAGTACTCAAAGGTTGGTATTCGTCATCGACGTGATTTTCAGCCACGTGATCCGCCAAGGCTTGAGCTTTCACCGTCGTGCGGGTGACATAGACTATGTCGAACTCGGTGAGCAAGATCTGCCACTTTGCTAATCTCCCAGTGGGCATTGGTTTTTGGAATATATACTTCAAAGGATCCATCCTAGTGATGAGATAGGTGGTATAAGCCAACAAATAATGTCGGATCTTCTGAGCAACCCAAGTTAAAGCGCAGGAAGTTCTTTCTAACAATGTGTACTTGGCTTCATAGCTTGTGAATTTCTTTCTCAAGTAATATATGGCATGTTCCATCTTCCCGATCGCATCATGCTGCCCGAGAACACACCCGAAGGAATTTTCCAACACCGTCAAATATAAGAACAGAGGCCTTCTTGGTTCTGGCGGGACTAACACTGGCGTATTCGACAGATATTCTTTGATCTTGTCGAAAGCGTCTTGGCATTCGTCTGTCCATTTAATTGTTGCATCTTTCTTTAACAGCTTGAATATAGGCTCACATGTAGATGTCAACTGAGCGATGAACCTGCTGATGTAATTTAACCTACCCAGCAAACTCATGACCTCTTTCTTGGTTCTCGGAGATGGCAAATCCTGAACAGATTTTATCTTCATCGGGTCCAGCTCGATGCCCCATCTGCTGACTATAAATCCTAGCAAATTCCCAGATGGAACTCCGAAGGCACACTTGGCTGGATTCAATTTCAAGTCGTACTTGCGCAGACATTCAAAGACTTTTCTCAATTGCTGCACATGGTCGTCTTGCATCCTAGATTTAATAATCACATCATCCACGTACACCTCAATCTCCTTATGCATCATGTCATGGAAAATGGCGGTCATGGCCCTCATATAGGTTGACCCGGCGTTCTTTAGATCGAATGGAATGACCCGATAACAGTAGGTGCCCCAGGGTGTGGTGAAAGCCATCTTTTCTGCATTTTCTTCATCCATCAAAACCTGGTGATACCCAGCGTAACAATCCATGAAAGATTGTACCTCATGTTTAGCACAATTGTCAACCAGGATATGGATGTTTGGTAGTGGAAAGTTGTCTTTAGGACTTGCTTTATTCAAATCTCGGTAGTCGACACACACTCTGACTTTACCGTCTTTCTTAGGTACCGGGACCACATTGGCCATCCAGGTGGTGTATTGAACCACTCGGATTACTCCAGCTTTTAATTGTTTAGTGACCTCTTCTTTGATTTTGTCACTCATGTCTGTTTTAAATTTCCTTTGCTTTTGTTGGACGGGTGGATAACCGGGGTAGGTCGGCAATTTGTGCACCACCAAGTCAACACTTAGTCCGGGCATGTCATCATAAGACCAAGCAAACACGTCTTTGAATTCGAATAGAAGTTGGATCAAAGCGTCTCTAGTTCTTTCATCAGTATGGATACTTATCATGGTTTCTCGGACCTCTTCTGAATTACCCAAGTTAACCGGTTCTGTTTCATTTAAGTTTGGCTTAGGCTTATTCTCGAATTGTTCCAATTCTCGATTTATTTCCCTAAAAGCCTCTTCTTCATCATATTCTGGTTCTTGATTCATTATTTCTTAGTTAGACGGCATATCAAGATGTGGGCGTGAAGTCCGCAGGCATGTCATGTTATTAAAATCCGCATTATTAGAACTGAAAAGAGAAAAATAAGAGAAAATAATAGAAATTAGGACGAATAAAGAGAGAGGTTCATAGACTATGAAATATTAATTTCATTTCATTGAATATTTGAACATAAGAGGGTTTACATCAGAATTTGGAAAGGCAATAAACTAAAAATACTCGAGTTACACCTTGAAATAACTCGAAGTGCAGAAAGGATGGAAAGGCTGGACTACCAGGACTACCGCCTGACGGGGAATGAAGTAGCCCTCCAATTTTGGAGATTGGCATTAGGCCCTATATATTGCACTTCAGCAGTGCTGGAACCTTCTCCTAATTGGACCATATGAGTTTCATTCAACATCTGCCTCATTGCCCCACAAATCTCTTCGATTTCCTCGGCCGTGAAGGTTTCCTTTTCTTCTTCTATGTATTTGGTCTCGACAAATGATTCAGTGATGTGTGGGATTGGCTGAGGCAAACACCAACCATCCTTCTTACGCTGATCAACCCATTTTTCATCATCAGAAGCAGCTTGAAATCCAATGCTGAAGAACTTCTCACTGGTAGGAAAGGTGATAGGTTCCGCGATGCTTTGCAGGGACACACCGAGCCCTTTTCCGGGTTTGTACCCATGTTTGATCATGTCGCTAGCGACCATGATGGATGCATTTGATAATAAGGGCTGAGGACAAGGGGTTCCCCCCTCACATTGGTCCGCAAACACTATCTCAAAAGCCCGGTAGACGATATGCTCGCTACCTTCTCTTGCTTCCAGGCAGGGAACTGATGGATCCCTGCAGATGGACTGCTCGTCTTCCCCATGGACCACAATCTCCTGGTCTTCGTGCTCGAATTTAACCATCTGGTGGAGGGTCGAGGGTACAACTCCTGCGGCTTGGATCCACAGCCTTCCTAGGAGATAATTATAAGATGTATCCATGTCCAAGACTTGGAATGTTACTTCAAAATCTACGAGGCCGATTGTCAAGACCAAATCAATTTCTCCGATTGTGTCTCTCTTGATGCCGTCGAATGCAAGGACACACATATTGTTGGGCCTGATTCTCTTAGTTCCTATATCCATTCTTTTTAAGGTTGAGAGAGGGCAAATGTCGACACCAGATCCCCCATCCACCATAACCTTTTTTACGTAGTACCCTTCACATTTGACGGTTAGGTGGAGAGCCTTGTTGTGAGCAGCCCCTTCTGGGGGCAAGTCATTTTTTCTGAATGAGATACGGTTTACCTCGAAGAATCATTCCACCATTCTTTCCATTTGCTCAACTGTAGTTTCGGCTGGAACATACGCGTCATTAAGCGTTTTGATCAAAACTTTCTGGTGTGCACTCGAGCTTATCAGCAAAGATAGGAGTGAGACCTGAGTGGGAAATTCTATGAGCTGTTCAATCACAGCATATTCAGAGGTTTTCATCTTTCTAAAGAATTCCTCTGCCTCCTCGACGATGTCCGGTTTTTTAGGCGAAAAGCGTTTCTGTTTGTTCTTGTATAGCTCTTTCGGGTTGAGGTATCTTTCAGATGAGTTTGTTTCAATTGCTTCCCCTATGATCTCTTTTCCTTTGTACGTCACCACCGTCCTGTTGTAGTTCCAGGGGACGGCAGTGGTATCCTTTATGGGAGTTTGTGACGCGCGGCTAATAACCATGGGCTCATTCAACCTTGGTGAAATTATTTTCCCCCGCGCCACATATGTCCCCTTTGATACGTACATCTTTGGTACATTCAACATGGCTTTGTTGTATTTTAATCTTCTGGGAGGGATTAACGCGAACTGTTCCTTCCTGGGTGCCATGGGGACATAAAGAACAACATCTTTAGAAGGTCCCGTCTTTGTTTTGGTTTCAACCTTCCTCGTGGCCTGAGGGACGGGGTCGCTTTTCTTTATCTCTTTAACTGGTTTGGGTGCCGCTTTGGGCTTTTTCTCCACATCCGCAATGACGATGACAGCTTTTAGGTCCGGATCAAAATCTCGGTCTTCACAAATCATGCCAATAATCGGCTCGTTGTTGTGAGCGGGCAACGGATTATTGGTCACGTTGGGAGCTTCTTTATCCCTCAGCACTACCTTCTTTTTTTCTATGAGGATCTCAACCGCCCGCTTGAGGGTCCAGCAATCTTCAATATCATGTCCCTTAGCCTCCGAGTGGTAAGCACACCGAGTACCTGGTCGGTAAGAGGGGGATTCTGGGTTTTTTCTGTTTTGGGGTACAGGCTGCAGCAGACCCATTTGGACTAGCTTCGGGAAAAGACTAGAGTATGATTCTCCAATTGGTGTAAAGTGGGTTCTCCTGGGTGGTTCCCGGGGATTATTTTGTGGAGGGAGAGGATTATATGGAGCTTGGCGAGGAGGATTATTTCTGGGTGGCGGAGCTCAGTTTTGATTGTAGGGCCGAACATACGACTGCGCATTCATTATCGGATAGGGTTGAGGCATCACGGCATATGCTGCATCCTAGTGGGGATAGTAATGTCGTGGTGCGTCAGAAAAGTAACCTCGGGGCTGTCGGGAGTTCCTTACACTGGAGGCCATCATTGCTGATTCCTCTTTCTTCTTTCTATTAGATGCACTTCCCGACCCGCTCTGGATTGCTTGGGAAGTTGCTCTTATAGAGGATTGGCTTAGAATGCGACCCGTATTCAAAACATTTTCAACCATTTCTCCGATGGCGGACATCATATTTTGGAAGTAGTCAGCCATGTCGGACATTATATTTTGGAAGTAGTCATCCTCCTGGGCTTGTAAAAAGACACTGACCATCTCAGTCTCGTCCATCGGAGGCTTGACTCTGGCGGCTTGCTCACGCCACTTGATAGCGTATTCCCTGAAGCTTTCTGATGACTTTTTCTTGAGATTAGACAGGGAATTCCTGTCGGGAGCGAAGTCCACATTGTATAGAAATTGTCTGACAAAGTCCCGGCCAGGTCGTCCCAAATATGCCAGTGGGATATATCCTGGTCCATGTACCACTCAGATGCAATCCCGGCCAAGCTTTCTCCAAAATATGCCATTAAAAGCTCTTCCTTTCCACCTGCTCCTCTGAGCTGGTTGCAATATCTTTTTAGATGAGCTATGGGGTCACCGTCGTATTTCTCAAACTTGGGGGTTTTAAACCCGAGAGGCAGGTGAACATGTGGGAACATGCACAAGTCTGCATAGGAGACAATTTTCTGACCACTTAGTCCTTGTATATTTTTGAGACTCTGCTCAATGCTTTTTATTTTTTTGAGCCATCTCTTCTTGCTCGGAGTTTTTTGCGGTTTTGTCTTGCCCCATGATAGATTCGTACCGGGGCTATTGAGGGTATGAGTTTGGAGTGACATGAGCCGTGTCTAGATGAAACGACGGTGTTTGGAATGTAAAAGCCGGTGGCTCAAAGCTTGGCCCAGAGACAGTTGGTGGTGCCGTGGCAGAGATCGACGTTGCGGTAAAGATGTTTGAAGACACACCGGAAAATAGTGCCTGGGGGCGAACCTCAGAAGGCCTTCCGGCGAAGTAAGCCGACATAGACGGGTACCCGAACGGGGTGGCCGGGTAACTTATAGGGACATTCGAAATCCCGCCCGTTCTGGGAATCAACTCAAGGAAACCAGGGATGGTACTGGGCAGTTCCCTACCGTTTGACCAAGCGTCCCACATTTCCAACATGCAGCAATGCAGTATCCTGTTTTCCTCGGTCGTGGCTGACTCAGATAGCGGGATGAACGAGCTTGGGTCATCCTCAGAGGAGTTGATGATTGGTAGGTGACTGTCAGATGTCATTTCGACACTTCCTTTTGATCTGGTGAAGTATGGGTGTGAAGCCAGGTTACTGCGAAAACCAACCACCTAAAAATAATACCTTTAAGAGTGAACCACAAAAATGTTAGATTGAGGCATTTAACACATAGGGAATCACACGTTGGGGGTATGCAATGCACCTAGGCAGTTAAATGCTTTCTACATATTTTTCATCGGTCGAGTGTTTCATCCCGGCTTTGTTTCTCAAACCCGAACTCTTTCTTTTTTTTTCTCGTTATTTTTGCCCTTTGGTTTTCTCTGTTATTTTTGTCACTCTTTTCTTTCTTTGCTCTTTTTATTCTTCACTCAATTTCCTTTTTCTCTTTCCTGAATTATTTTCCTTTTTAGGGTTATGATCGAATCCTACGTGGATTGCCTACGTATCACGACGCCGCGTGAATCAGATCATCACGTAGTTCAAGAAATAAATACAAAAGGAAATAAATATTCTGATTTTCAAATTTTCGTTCATTAGATAAAACTTCCAATTTCATTCATTACAAAAGACTCTAATATTTGTTTTTGGAAACTACAAAAGACTCTGACGTACTTTCTCGGAAAATTAAAAACTACAATAGACTTAAAGTAGACTAAAACAAAACTGCAACAGTGAAATACAGACTCGAAAAGGACATCAAGAATACATAAGTGCTTCTACTGCTCCAGGGGCCCATGGGACATCATTCGGTCTTGCCACGGGCCTGCATGCCATGTCTTGCTGGAGGCGGTACAAGTCTTCCATTATCTTGTGGACGAAAATCATTACCGCTGCAAAGAAGGTAGTTCGGTTCATATCTTCACAATCTTGCATTTTGTGACAATATAATCAACGATATCTCTGACTCTCTGCTTGATGATGCCCTTTTCCTGGAATAAGCGCCCTATCTGTTGAGATCTAGCCTCTAAAACCTCGACGTCCTTATGATTCTGCTCTTGCAACTATTTCAAGTCTTACTCTACCTGAGCCATCATGGTATAACATTGTTCCCTTTCCGCCTTGAACCTTTTTTCTTGTTTGGCCATTTCGTTTTCGAGGATGGCCACCTTTTCTTTCAATCCTGTGACTTCTTGGTCATATTTCCTTTTCAGTTTTTGAACAAACTCTGCTCTTTCCTCTGCACTTCTTGTTAATTTTTCCCGAACTCTGGCCAATTCCTCTTCAGCTTTGTCTAGATCATCCCCGTAGTTGCATACTTTCTGCCTCAGATTGTTGATAAGTCTTTCATCAATTCTATTTCTCTCAGGGTTCTCAACAGCTATTTTCAATTTCTGGATCTGGGCCCAGAGAGCTTCATTTTCTTTGGTTAAATGGTTTCTCTCCCCTTCAGCTGTGGTGGCTTGTAGAGTGTTCTCAAATTTGATTTCCCTGATTTGGGCTTCCAACTTGCTTATGGTAGCTCGGTAGTTGTTCTCATTTTCTAACCAAGCCCAATGCTCTTGTGTTTTCTCAATGAATTGTTGCACGTGGGGTCTTTTTGCGGGTCGCTCTTGCTCTTGATGCTCTCTGCCCTTTCTACCATACCATGAAATGTAGCCCGACTCCACTTCCCCTCTGGACAAATCTCTCACCCGAGTCTGTGGCTCTAAAAATCTGCACTGATGCCAGATCTAGAGGACCCTGTCCTCTGGAAATGTAGCTCTTGGACATATTTCAATGGCTTGCTGACTCAGATCCTCATCATATGGAACATCCTGCTGCCTTCCCAACTATCGTAAGACCCGATGTGGGGCATATGGATGAATGCTTCGGAGGCACATCAACAGAAGGTAACACACCCTGGCTGACATATGGATGACTTCGCCGACAGGGAGCCAACCGAATGTCCACTCGATTTGGTTGGCAGTTAATGAATTCAAGTGTATGAACCAGGCTTCTGTGCCCTTCGGAAGTTTGTGGTCCTCTACCCGAGTGCCATGTTCTTCTATACAATTTAAACCAGTCAAAGCGTAATTCATGAAGCCCGGGCGATGACAAAGGTGCTCAATCATCCAGATTTGTAGGAGCAGGTTGCACCCTTCGAAGAATTTTCCCCCGGATTGGCAGACAGTATGGCCGCGGTAGATTTCGGATAAGACCATCAGTACAAGAGTGCCGTTAGAATTTTTCATCATGAAGTCGGCCATCCCCGCGAGTCCAATATCTATGCATACGTCGCTCCTTGGGAAAATTAGGGTGCCCAAGAACGCTACCACAAAAGCCACTCCTCGGCGGGCCTCCCATTTAGTTTGGTTCTTGTGGTGAGTCAAACCAGTATTGTCAGCTTCATAACCCCGAGGATATCCATAGCGACTGTATAGGAAGTAAAAAGTGCAGAACCCCTCAGATAGGTGCGGATCTTGGATTTCCCGACTGATGCTTAGTAGGTCTAGGAACTTGTGGGGTGTCACAACCCTGGGAGCTACCGGATAACGGCTCCTAAGATTGCCACTAAGGCCAGCATACCCCGCTATTTCTTCCAACGTGGGTGTCAACTTGTGAGCGGGGTCCCAAAATGGTATTAGGGCTTCGATGATGTCCAATTTAGGCTTGATTTTAACAGGCCGGTAAGTCCTCCCAAAGCTTTTACCACGGAATTTCTACTGACTTCTCCCAGGTCTCTCCACCACATATGGAGTCCCACAGGAATTTCTTCAATAGCTCTAAAGGGAATATTTTCGACAGTGCTCATCCTGCACATTTATTTAAGTGATTTGGTTAAGAAAAAAGCAAAGCCATAGTTTATTTTTTGACCACAAGTAAAAAGAAGTGCTATATTTTGCAAAAGTTTCGTAACCAATTGGAAATGGACCATCTTTGCGAATACGACCCTTCAACACTTCGGGTAGGAAGTTTTTAGGGCTGTGTTTGCTAATTGGGTCAAAACTTTTTGAAAAAGACCACATGCGGCTATTCTTGCAAAACAGCCTTTCGGCGCCCCGTTGGGACATTTTGGCTATTTAGGCAAAAACGGCATCACCTAACTTTACTTATGACTATATTTTGTATTTTGATTTTCGAAAAATAGGGTTGGACCCGATGAGGGTTGCCTACGTATCCCACACCGGTGAGAATCAAGCAATGCGTAGTTCGGGAAATCTTGACACAATTTTGAAAAATATGCACTGCCTCATTTCATTTTGAAATACTATTTTCCTCCATTTTTCAAAAATTTTGACAGAGTTTCGGGATGATTTTGAATATCGAGGTTTTTTCAAAAATCGGATAAATCTCCAATTCTATTTCTCTCTTGTTTTTTCCTGTTATTTCTCTTTTCTTTAGCCGGTCAACAAACAAACCGAAACAAAATATTGTACACATAGCAAGTAGGATGCATCAGGATGGTCTTTCATTTCGGGTTCACCCGTCCTAGACGGACCCAACCACTGTGTGAGTCCCCTAAGTCAAATGCACGTGATGCAAATAATCATTCCTACTAGGAATCCGGCATGAGGCTATGTTATAATAGGTTTATATCCTGGGGTTCTGTTCTAGACAAGGCTTACCCGAGCGGACAACTCTAGCCGAGGTCGGGGCAGCGTACCGGGAATACAGAAGCTTCACTGGCTTTGCAACTTGTCCGTACCTCATTCTAAAATTTGGATGACTCTAACAGAAAAGAAGTCACACGAAGTGCACACTTCCCAGATGATTTAGAAGACTCAGAGAGAAGAAGGGTTTCAACACAGTTTATACGTAGTTAAGATAATATCAAAGTGGTAAATGCGGCAATTAGCACATTAGGTTTAAACATGTAAAATCAGATAATGAAAGTCAAAATATAGCAGTTATATAAGCTCGAATTCTTGAACCATGAACCAGAGATTCTGGGTTCAATTCCTAAGCTGAGTCGCCAGAGCTGTCACACCTCCTTTTTCACCCCTGGCGTAATAAAAGGGTAATAAGGGAGTTTTTCCACTTTAAGTGGCATTATTCGGATTTGGGATTTATTTTAGTTTTAGAGCCGCCACCCGGATTTTTGACGATGTTCCGGGACATCGTTTATTAAAATTTCAAACCGAGGAATTTTAGACTCTGTTTTAATTTGTCTGCGAACCAGAAATTCGATTAAGGAATTCTGTTAACCCGGGAGAAGGTGTTAGGCATTCCCGAGTTCCGTGGTTCTATCACGGTTGCTTAACTATTAATATTTGGCCTAAGTTATCTGATTATTTACGTGTTTTAGCCTATTGTGCATTTAGCCTTTTTAACTTTCAGCCGCTTTTAATATTTATGGATTTATCTTGAAACAAGTCACGATGGCGTGCACTTGTTTAATTTTGGACACATTGTAACTGCGCCACATGAAATGCACCCGCAATTACAACATGTGATTTTTATTATTGTTTTGAATTAGAGTCGGGGACATGAGTTTCCACACCCGAATGTAGATTAGATAGTCATGACTATGGTCATGACGATTAAAAATGCCTATTTGAGGCGATACTCAATTATTCTCTAAGTTTTGGAATTTTTATCTAAAAGAGGTATTCTTAGCTTTACGGGATATGTATATAAACCACTTTTTATATTTATGGATTTATCTTGGAACAAGTCACGATGGCGTGCACTTGTTGTTTTTGGACACATCACAACCGCGTCACATGAAATGCACCCGCGATTGCAACATGTGATTTTATGGTTTGGAGTTTGAGTCGGGGGCATGAGTTGCCACACCCGATTGTAGATTATATAGCCATGACTATGGTCATGACGGTTTTAAAATGCTTATTTGAAGCGATTTTCGATTATTGATAATTTTAATCTAGAAGGGGTCTTTACAACCTAGATGATATGTAGAAAGTTGTCTAAGGTTAAGTTCACTAATTTAAAGGGCAAATGTTTGGTCTATGGCCATGTTTTAGCCCAATTTATCATTTAACCCTTTTGGCCAATCCTAACTATGTCTATTTGAGGAAAAAAAGGGTTTACACAATTCAGCTGAATACTACCAAATTGAGGAAATCAAAGATGTAAACGATTTTTCACAACAATCAAAAACCATATTTGAACATCTTTCATTGTTCCAGGTTGTTAATAGGCGCTATTTGATGGTTAATATAGCTAAACATGCATCAAATTCTAAACAAAACTATTTAAGGTAGATCATAAAAAATAAAAATAAAAGAAAATTGAGGTGCATAAAACTTATAATTTAAGACAGGTTCCTCCTAACACAAAAATTATACAAGGCTTAAACAGGCGTTCTTAAACTATAACTCTAAAAGTATGCTAGAAATCCCATTAGCCAATTTAAACACTGATTTCTCTTAGTTGATGTCATGAGGTAATTCAGTATCGAAATTTAGTCAACATAACGAGAACTTGATATCCAGTACCAAAGAAGGGAATCCTATGAAAAATAAATGGCAGGCGGGCTTTAGAATCATACACCATAAGTAGCCCTAAGGCTTTGGGCTTTATGCCTGAGGCCTGATGGCCTGTCACGACCCCAAATTTTAACAGGCCGTGATGGCGCCTATCGTGGAACTAGGCTAGCCAACCATCACCTTACTACACGTTTGTTCAATTATAATAGTTCACAATTAAATAATATGCATGCAACCATAGCATAAATAATATAAATACGTATTAGCGTCCCAATAGCAGCCTAACCAACCTCCCAAGAACTGGAGTCAAAGTCATGAGCATCTAAGAATAAATAAATCTAACTCTGCTAAAACTATAATATATGTCTCTTAATCAAATGCTAATATTAAATAAGGAAGGGAAATGGAGAAGTTGTGGACGCTGGACAGCTACCTCGAAAATCCCGTGAATGCTGCTATCGAACCTGCGTCAGCTACTGCTGCGAGCTAGTACCTGGATCTGTGCACAGAGGCACAGGGAGTCTTTATGAGTACGCCAACTCAGTAGTAATGAAAATAAATCACAGTCTGAGTAATATAAACACACAGAACATGTACACAATTCCACAAACCAGTAAAACACCAAGTCACCACATAGTATTCAGCAAATAATGAGTTCGAAATCAGTTTCCAGAAAACCTTTGAAACAAGTGCAATATAAGTATATCT
>ML261106.1:0-25112 GCA_005239495.1 Nicotiana undulata
AGCATCCATTGTTTGAGCATTCTAATCATAGTTTTAACAATATTCTAATTTCGAATTCAATTATCCTTTCTCTTTCATTTCTAATAGTAAATTTTTAATAATTTAACATAATTTTGCTAATTTATTAAGTATTGTATATTTCAAATTTAATTAGCCTTTTACTTTCTAATTTAAAGTATGTATATTTAATTTATTTTATTTTCTAAACTTATGATTTATAAATTTTCTCACATTATCTCTAATTTATTTCTGTTATTCAATATTTTTAGTTCTTCATTTTACCTATTAGACTTGAGTTACATGGACCTATTCATATTATGACTTTTCTTATCATAATATATATAAAAAAATCATCTCAAATTTAAATAAGTTTTACCGTTTTTTTCTATGATAAAAATTTTATAAAAAAAATTCTCTATTTATTCTTTATTTTTGGTATTATATTATTCAATACCTAATATTATTACATTGTCATGTGGATTTTTATTAGCTTTTTTGAATTTAATATTTGTTTCTACCACACTCATTCTAATATAATATTGATAAAAAATTTAAAAATTTCTCAAATTTAAATAAGATATATTATTCTATTTTGTAAATTTGAATGTATTTAAAAAAAATTATGTTATGCTTTCTAACTTAAACTAACTGCACTCAATTTAAATATTAATCACAAAAAAATATTTTCTTAATTGTTTAAATCCATTATATCTGAACGTTGTAGTAATATTTACGTATACAATATTCATTTTCCCGATTATCAATATTAATATAACATTATTTTTCTTGTTATTAAAATATTTTTTTTACTTTTATCTAAGTTTTTTCTTACCTTATAAATAATTTATATACTTTATGTAAGATCTTATTTTGCCACTTTAATTTATTTAATTTTTAAATTTAATAAATCGTTAATATCTTAAGTAAATTTTAATTTTATTTTAACTTACTCGAAAGTATAGTAAGAGGTTATCTCAATCTACGTCTTTCTGTATTTTTTTCTATTATAATTTTTAGTTAATTTTTACCTCCATATTTCTAGATAATATAGAAAAAAAATCTATGGATGGATCAAATAGATATAAATATAGATTAGCTACAAATATACATATAAATTTAAATGTAGATATATAGATTAGATTTGTCTAAGATTTATTTAGATTGAATATAAGATTTATTAAACTACTTCCATTAATTATGTTTCCATTTATAATTCAAATTTTTAATGTTGTCTTAAAATTACCAATTGGCTTATTTTCAGCTTGCCACTTGGCTTAACCACATGGTTCACTACTCTCATTTTAATATAATATAGATAATTTATAGTGCTAGTTTAGGCGAGACCTAAATTTTTTGGTCTCTATGGAAGAAAAACTTTGAATTTTTTTTATTTTAGTAGGACAAAAGTAATATGTTATATTTTGGTGTGCAAATTAAAAGAAATTTTGAAAATATGCGTTAAACTAAAAAGCATGAGATAACAACAACAACAACCCCAGTTTGGTCCCAACATGGAGGGTCTGGAGAGGGTAGTATGTACGCAGACCTTACCCCTACCTAATGCAGGTAGAGAGCCGGTTTCCAATAGACCCTCGGCTCAGGAAGGGTAAGAAGAAGAAGAAGGAAGCAAGGAAGGAAGGAAGAAAAAAAAGGATAAACAGTACCAATAATAGCAACACGGAATATAATAGTTTAGGCGAACAAAACCACATACCATAATAAAAATCAAAGAATATGAAGAGAAATGCATGCTACTAAGCCTATCATCGAGCACTATAAACTACCTACTAACCCTCTACCTTAATCCCCGACCTTCACACCCTCCTATCAAGTGTCATGTCCTCAGTGAGTTGAAGCAACGCCATGTCTTGCCTAATCACTTCTTCCCAGTACTTCTTAGGCCTACCTCGACCCCTTCTCAAACTTTCCATGACCAACCTCTCACGCTTCCTTTTCATAAAACAAACTAATTAAAATTGAAAGTCGTAAATGTCCTTTTCATATGATGGAGAAATATATGAAAAGAAAAAGTCCTTAAAATATAACCATTGGACATAGGAAAAAATTTATTTTACGAGAGGCCGCTCATACGGATAGATAACTAAACGTATTATATTACCATCTTACTTATTTTCCTCTTTTTTCTTCCTTTTTTTTCTTTTTTCTTTTTTACATTTTTAACGTAATCCTCTAGTAACAAATATCATGCGAGTTTGATTTCAAAACAACTTACACTAAAAATGAACAAACACTAATCCTCATTCAGAGAACGAGGTATAAATATAACGACGAAAACCCAATTTCAGCTTGAAGGCAAAAACCGTAGCCAAGCCAGCCCAATCCTAAATAAAGACTGCAGATGAATATTTCTAAAAATTATAGGATTTTCTTTCCTATACACTTTGAAATCTTGTTATTAAAATTGTTCCAGTTTTAGAATTTATCCGACCTAAATACGTTTTAGCTACAAAAAATATACATCCGTTTAAAATAGATTCCTTTCTTCGGTAGACTGTCTTATTTAGACGGGAGATTTGGGATAGCTTATATTTCAGTTAGAAATTTAGACGCAATCATCGCACCATAATCAAGGCAACATATCTGTAGAATCCTTCTATTACGTTGATTTCCTCTTATTTTCCATAAACAAGGCAACAAACTCAACCAAAAACAAGCTTCGGAAGAACATATTTGCAAACAATTAGTTGCATTCTAAAGTTTTCATTCGATTGCGTAATTGTTTTTTCTACAATTGAATTGAATTTGGCGATATAATGTCAAAATTGGCGATAATCCTTCAGCTCAATGGCCGGTGGGATAGCTTTGGGAGATACATGATTTTGATGTTGACGGAATTGTAGTCAATGAAAATTTAGTTAATTGAATACCGCAATTGCAGAGCATCTAATGATCGATACATCTGTAAAAATCATCGAGATCAAATACATTGTTAATGAACGTTGTCCTCCAATGAAAATTCGGAACGTTATGGGAGTTGGAGTGTATAAGGAGACGAAAAGAGAAAAAAAACTTAGAAGTGTATCGCTATGTATAACAGTACATGATTTTGATTTAGAATGCAGTATATGGAATGCGAGCACAATTGTAGGTTTGCTATGTTTTTCCAGTGGTGGTGTTTTTTCAATATCGACTATTCTACAATTTTACTACAAATTATGTACAACAATACTACATGACAAATGTAGTTCAACTGTTATGTCTCTAAAAACAATTGAAGTGTAACTGTTACACAGTACTTAAGATTTGAAAAAATAAATGTGATCACAGAACAAAGTATCTACAAGTATACTATCAAATACTGAACACTTGAATATCTAGAGGTTTGAATTACTATATTTTTAATTGAGTGCATGTACTTCTGNCTTCAAATACTGAACACCTGAATATATAGAGGTTTGAATTACTATATTTTTAATTGAGTGCATGTACTTCTGATTAGGCAGGACATGGCGCTGCTTCAGCTCACTAAGGACATGACACTTGATAGGAGGGTGTGGAGGCCGAGGATTAAGGTAGAGGGTTAGTAGATAGTTTATAGTGCTCAATGATAGGCTTAGTAGCATGTATTTCTCTTCATATTCTTTGATTTTTATTATGGTATGTGGTTTCGTTCGCCTCAGGTATTGTATTCCGTGTTGCTATTATTGGATAATGTTTATCTCTTTTTTCCCATCTTTCTTCCTTCCTTGCTTTCTTCTTCTTCTTCTTCTTCTTCTTCTTCTTCTTCTTCTTCTTCTTCTTCTTCTTCTTCTTCCCCTTCCTGAGCCGAGAGTCTATTGGAAACAGCCTCTCTACCTGTATTAGGTAGGGGTAAGGTCTGCGTACACACTACCCTCCCCAGACCCCACATGTTGGGATCAAACTGGGTGGTTGTTGTTGTTGTTGTTGTTGTTGTTGTTGCATGTACTTCTGATTACCGTAATACTAACGTGGTACAATTGTCAAGCAATTGTAACACATTTGGAGAAGTACCAGGTGACAAGCGCAAAACCGATGTATAAACTTAGGTTCGGTAGTCGAATATAGTAATTTATAATAACGTATCCACGGGAATTGGAGTTAAATAGTGTTTTCGTAGCTTCTAGTCTTATTGCTATTCAAGATGATCAACAATTTGGAGTTGTGTGAATTAAAACTAAAATGTCTAACTATTGGCTAATGACAATTTCAACAAGTGTAAGCAAGAAGATATCAATAGGAGGAATTAAGGTTGATAGGATAGATGTAAGACAAATGTTTGGGATCTAACTCTAGTTAATTCACTTCTAATGTTCAAGTGAGTCTCTCGAATTTACTTCATTATTAATTCAATTGTTTAGTAGAAACTCCTCTCTCGATTAAGTTTCAAACTCACAAGATGAACCAATTTTAAGCACGTGAATGTATGCAAGAATTCGTAGTGGATTGGTCTTTAGGAGAACCTCTCTCATTTATCCTCCTAACTAGGTTAAATCAACAATTCAATTAGCCTCTTTTGATTACTAAGAAGAATGAATGACTTCAACCAACGAAATGATGCAAAAATATCACAAGTTATGCGTCTCTCGATTACATGAACATGTGACTATAGATGCAATAATTAAAACACCCAAAACAATTCAATACATAAAAACTAGAGTTAATATCCACAAACAATCATCAAAACACCAAATCCATCAAACCTTAAATAGAACTACTCCATAGACATGGAGTAATCCATCAAATTAAGTTTAAGTAAAAGGAAAGCAGAAAAATCCAAACCCTCGTCTTGAGTGAGGATAAATGGTGAAATCCTTGCTCTCTTGCTTCTCCATCTTCTCCTTAGCTGCCTTAGGTCTAAATTATGTTAAAAGTCCTAAAACCCCATTCTTCATGTATATATACCAAGTAGGGTCGGGCCCAAACAAATATAACTTCTCCTATGCGAAATAGGACACTTTTTCGTAGTTGGACGTGCGCGGCCGCGCACCTGGAAGTGTGCATGCGCAATGTTCTGCCCAATATGTGTGGTCGCGCAGTTTTTGCCCTGTTCTGTTGAGAATTTGAAAAAAAATAAAACATGAAGTTGTATCCCTTTGAATCAGCTTTCCGATAGTATATTGTGGAGTCCAAGCGGAGTTCCGAGCGAAAATTATGTGCATTTTACTAGACACTGCGCAATATGCCTGCTCGATTCTTCGTTCGTTCTTAACTATCATCCGTTGATCCCTGAACACGATCCCGACTTAATTCCTTGGGCTATTACTCAGACTTATAACTCCAAATCACTTTAATTCATTTCATAACATCTACATAGCTCGGAATCACTCCTACAAGGCATAACACACAAAATTAGTGCAAATCACTAGCGATTAAACATCAGACTCAACTAAAGTGCAGTAAATTGGAATATAATAATCGACTAAAACATGATATTATAACCTACCATCACCAGGAACAGTGAAATTGATTGATATGCCAACATCTCCGGCAACTGTGGAATATGAAAGTATCATAATAACAGAACACACGCCAGAAGTAATTAAATTAGGCCAGGCTTACCAAGACAAGCATATAATTGTCAGTTCAATGAAGCACTATGATGTCATGAATAAGTTTCAGTTTAGGGTGAAAAGGTCTAGTGCAAGAAGGTCAGAACATTTTATTTATCAAAATCATATTATGTATAAGTTGTACATTTTATGTACACAAATTTGTATATAAATTGTTTAGAACAATTTGTTGCGCATAAACAACCTCATATTCTGTAGCTACAATTTGCATAACATTTTTATAATTGTTTTTATTCTGTAGCTACTGTCTGGTATGTATTAGTGACAATTGTACGTGGTACTTCAAGTCCACCAGCATAAATGAATCAGGATTGTTCAAGGTTCGAAAATTCAACAACTTGCACACATGCTCTTTGATGGACAAACACATAAATACGACGCAAAGATATTGCCATGGTAGTTGGCAGCATGGTCATTCCAACATATGTGAATCCTAAGACAATATACACACCAAAGACATACAAACTGACATGTTATCGGAACATGGTGTGAACTTAACATACATGCGAGCAAAGAAAAAGGCTTGGAAATTTTTGAGAGGTCATCATGTTGATTCCTACAGTTGGTTGCCGAGTTATTTATATATTTTGGAGAAGATTTATTCAGAGTCGGTAGTGAAATTGCAGAAGACTGAAGATGTCTGTTTCTTGTATGCATTTGTTGCTCTTAGTACATCCATCAAAGGTTGGAAGCATTGTAGGCCAGTTGTAGTAGTTGATGGCACCTTCTTGAAGTCGGCATAGGGGAATCATGCTAACAGCTAGCACAATGGATGCATCAGGTATTGTAGATTAATTGTAAAAATATTGTAATAAAGTTATTTTTGAGACTGTATTTTCTATACTTTCAAGTTTTATTACTAAAATTGAATTTATTTTTGTTGCATATGTGATAAGTAGCATATTACCACTAGCATATGTCGTTGTTGATTTAGAAAATGACACATCATAGAGGTGATTCTTTGAGCAATTCAAACAAGCATATGGTGAAAAACCAAATATGTGTGTTATTTCGGACCGGAATGAGAGTATCTTGAAGGAAATATCTACAGTTATGCCACATTATGCTTGCATGTGGCATAGTTGGACAAACGTAAGGTCAAAGTTCAAGAAAGGTCATCTAAAGTTAAGCGAATTGTACTTTGTCACGACACAATCATACACTCTTGATGAATTTAATGAAAGAATGTCTAAGATTGAAGAGATCAACACGCGTGTTAAAGCATACCTATATGATATTGGCTATCACAAATGGTCTCGGTTACATGCTACAGTGAATAGAACATGGACGATGACATCAAATATTGCAGAGTCCTTGAATACGGTAACCAAAGATGCAAGAGAGCTTCCTATGGTTGAACTATTAGAGTACATTGGGACTTTTCTTGAACGTTGGACTAATGAAAAGTTATTGAATGCAAAGGGTACGTTCACATACCTTGGGAAAAAATACAACAAAGAGTTGGAGGACAACGTGACATTATCGCAGAAGATGAGAGTAAGTTAAAGTCCATAACATCAGATAATTGATTTCATCAAAATAAACATATACTGATAATTGTAGATATGTTGTAGTATAGTTATAGATATTTTGTATTATATCAAGTGCTGACAACTTGCTAAACTTTTGTAATAAAATGTAGGTGAGGGCTTCAACATATTACATCCATACTGTGATAGATAATCACTACTACAAAAAAGGCCTTTGACGGCAATTATTTAGCGGCAATAACGCAATGATCATTAATAAATTCTTTAAGCTTAAATATTAGCGGCATATGACCATTAGCCAGTAAACAATATTCCTTTACCAGCAATAAAAAATAATAGCCACTAAAATCTACTAATTGGAATTAATCTTTTATTATTTTAACTATCCCTCTACACGAAAAAGAGAAAATCATTCCCTCCAAATTTTTTGATACCTTTTATCGTTTCTCTCCCCAATTAGAAAATAATAGAACTAAAAACCTAACTCACTCCCCAGTTTAAAGAAAAATAATAAAACATTGAATCTCATTTCTAAAAACACATAAACTCGTTGCTGCGTCTAACGGCAGTGCGATTTACACCGTGTCAACGGCAACCCATCAGGTAAATTCTTGTAGTCTTTGAATTTCAATCGATTTACAGTAGAATCGATTTCCCTCTTGAATCGATTTCGCTGCCGAAAAACCTAACTCGCTGCTGCATCAATGTCAATGTTATTTACAATGCATCAACGACAGTGCGAGTGCGTCAACGACAACCCATCTTTTTCCCAGGTAAATTCTCTTCTCTTCGATTTACAATCGATTTATAGTAGAATCAATTACAGTAAATTAACTTCTCTTCTTCCAATCAATTTACAATAGATTTTGTATTGATGTTGGTCAATTGATTTAGATTGAATCAGTTCCTAACTCGATGTTGCGTCAACATCCTGCCGTAGTGACCGTCCATCTTCTTCTACTGTTAACTTCTCTTTTCCCCTTGTTAAATCAGTCGCTAGCAACCCATCTGCCTATATTCTGTTATTATCAATTCTCTTTTACAAAAATTGGTCATAGATATGTTTTGTTATAGTAACTGTTGTTAGGTTAAACATAGCTGCCTCATGTGTAGATGGAACTCTCAACTACATGGTTGAGTTAAACATGTTTGGTACAACACCTTTCCTTTATGTTATTGCTGACTTTGTAATTCTTACCTTGTTTTTGAAAGTCCGCTAAAGTGTGTATGTATATTTGATTTTAAATGTTGTATGTTCCTATGTTTGGCTTCATGATTCTATGCTTTGTTTTAAAATTATACTCAATCCTCACTTTCCTGCTAATCTGAAATTGAATTTGATTTTTAATCCTATGAGAAGTTGTTTATTGCTACTGCCTGACCATAGTGGATTGCTTAAGGTTAATACTGTTATGAGAATGATTCTGTTAAGCATCTCTAAGAATCACATGTTTGAATCTGTAACCTACAGTCATACCAAGAGTCCTGATATGTTTGATAATATCTATAGTTTTTCTAATCATGACAATCTGTCCGAATCCTTGTAGATTTATTAAGTAGTATTGTCACTTTGTGCATATGCTAATTGTAAAGCCCGAGTTAACTAATTTGTTGTTAGAGGCATTTGTGTTGTTGCATATCAGAATCGTGTGTTCTTAATTTTTCCTTTGAATGTGTTCCTCAGTGTTTAGACCTTTAACATTAATATTATAGTGTTTCCCTCCTGTACGTGTTTTAAGTCTGTATTTTAGACTTACTATGTGTATTATGCATTTGGTATTGGAAATGCATTCATAAGATTGAAATGTTTTTGTGTCTTATGTTATTTTGTTAAGTGGAAAAGTATAGGGAGTATTATGGTAGTTAGTTTACATTGAAAGGGCCTCATTGGAACCTAAACCCATAGAGAAAACAAGTCATTAGTGGTTAGGGGTATTTGGGAGTGAAGTTTAACTCTAGGCTGGGCTGCTATTCCCAACACAAGCATTGCCCTGGGCCTTAAGACTCTTGGGAACTTTGAAGTGCCAGAGAATATAATCCAACATTACAACTACACTTCAGGAGTATTCAATACTCCAAATATAGTTTCTGGTACAAGATGATCCTTCCCCGTAAATACATAGGATCTACAAAGACATGGGACTACATTTAGAGCAAGACCTTTACTAATAGATGTCATTACTTATAATATGAACCTACAAGGGCTCATTCCTATATGTAATCGAGTCAACCAGGCAAAGTAGGAAAAAGAGTTAAGACTACATGTGAAAACCCATTATTACTTAAAGCTGTTTCCATTATGAACTTTCTCCCAGCTGGTTTCTTCCGCGAAAGGTGATGACCGAGGTCTTAAAGGCATATATCTTTCACAAAACATAAGATTTGTCAAGGACTTCACCAATCTCTTATTTCAGTTAGATATCATTTAAAAGTTTCTTATCTATTATAGAAAAAGACAGTTGCAAAAATTGAAACAAAACATCTTTCTGCTGAACTCACTGCATATTTGACATATGCATAAAGTTTCAAGTATAACAGATGAACTAATTACATGACTCAAAATTATTATTTTTTGGAGAATGGTTAATTAGATGACTCAAAATTATATTCATTCAAACCTTCTGCGAAGGGCTTTGGAACCGCCGAAGGTAGTCCAACAACTCTTCCCTCCTCAATTCATCATCATATGCTTTTCGTTTAAAAGAATCAAGTAAGATCTTAAATAATCCAATTCTTACCAAGTGCAGAAATGAACGCCAATTAGAGAAATCAAATCACAAGACAAACTGTACCTCATAGGCGTTTTGAAGTTTCTTAAAAGCTTCAACAGCCTTTTCATTGCCCATGTTTTTATCAGGACGAAACAACATTGCCTAATAGAGGATATACTTTAGCTGATTTGTAATATTTTGACTTCAATAACAAGGCATTTCTAGTTAATTTAGCATTATCAGCTTCAAACAGCATGATGTTCAGAAAAATGAGATACAAATATTTTGTGAGTAAGAATTTCAGGAGGGTACTGAAGAATCACCTTTTTCCTATATTTTTTCTTGAGAACTGAAGCATCTATATTCTGAAATCGGCTCAGGCCCAGTGGTGAATACTGATCTGTACTGTTAACAATCTGAGAACTTCATCTTCAGATGTCATATCAGTGTCAGATCCACTAGTTGAAGGGATCCCAGTACCACGATCAGCTGTATGAACATACACATCATCAGTAGATGGAGGCACTAATCCACCAGAATAGAAGCTAGGTTCACCTTGTACTCCAGTTGTTTGATCAGGAAATCTGTTTGGCCTTCTATGATCATTTACATTATTTCTTAAGAAGAATATGAGTATATCACTCGAAACAAATGATAAATTCAAACCAAAGATTAAACCAATCCACCCGACATATGTCCATGCGCAATGTACAGAATACAAATTTACGAGAAACACCGCACGCCGTTCATGCTTCAACCTATAAAGCACTTCTAAATTGAAAATGAAAAACATCGCTTAGTGGAAAAAAACTGGAATCAATGTGATAAAAGTAAAAGCAACTGCTCAACATTAAAGCTTAAAAGTAATCACCTCCATTCAGGACCAGAAGAACCGCTGCCAAAATCTTCCATAGAACCACAAGTAACTGATGCTCACTGCAGCAACTCCTAGATCTGCGATGATGAACCCAGTAAGAAGTCCAATCACAGCAGCTGCTGCCTGAATGTTAACAATAATTCATTACAGCAAGATGATTGAAAGGTCTCGTATATGTAGTTCAATGGAAGTAATATAATCAATGATTATATCATCTTGAAAATTGAGATCTAATATGTGAATGTACAATGTAGAACAAGTGGTCTAGGAGTTCCTGCTCTAGGCAACAACTTATTTACATCTGATCATTGACAACAATCTGTGAGTTATGTATTGCATCAGCTGGAGAGTTATTATAGCCTTAGGGACAACTTTAATATTTTGACCAGCCCTTTTACCATCTACATCAACTTCACTATGTATTGCATCAGTCAGAGATATGCCATTCAGAACTCCCTAAATAGTTATTGTACTACCTAACGCTCAGTGAACGGAAGAGTTATAAACAAATTGGTAAAAATAGAGTATAGAGACAAATTGGTAAAAATGGAATATAGAAACAAATTTGTTAATATATTTATGTTTGATAGTTTCAATTGTTAAAATGATATCTTTGAGCTATGAAATTACCTACTAATAGGATGATTATTTTATTTTGAACTACCTTTTTGATTAATACCTCCTTTTTACTAACGAATTTTTAGCTCTTGCAGTAATTATAGAAAAGAAAGGAATATCTTGATCGTCATGGACGATCCTAGAAATAAAGGATGGATGTGTTGTGATAGAGTTAGTAAAAAATATTTGGATAGAGTAGAGGATTTTTTAAATCATGCCTTTTCTGAAAAACAACGTGGAGAAAAAATTGAATGTCCTTATACGGAGTGTGTGCTTATCCATAAAGTAAATCGGGCTACAACATATGATCATCTAGTGATTAATGATATTATACCGTCATATGATACTTGGTTTTGTCATGGGGAGTCTATAAAGGGATCAGACAATGCTGGAGAAAATAACCCCAGCCAGTCAACACTAAAGGGCGATGATATGCGAGGAATGATACATGATGCATTTGGAGGTGTTACACAGTTCATGGATACTGACATTAGTGAAAGTGGTGGCATGGAGCAAAACTTACAAGAGAATTGTCACGACCCAGAATCCTAATCCAGGTCGTGATGGCGCCCAACGACGGGGTTAGGCAAGCCAACACAAATTACACTAAGTGTTACCCTTCCCATCTAATTAAGCAAGTCACATTTACAAATTTTAAACAGTTATAAACATAAAAATGGCGGGTGATGTGAAATAAAACTACAAGTGCGGAAAATCAACCAATAGGCATGTCGCATAACATATGCACAACCAACAACCCAAAATATTCACTACGTGTGTGCCAGGAACTAGTGTCACGAGTGTCACGGGCAACTACTGAATATACAATGACTACAATATATACAGAGTCTCAGTCTGAATGAAATGGACAAAGAATATAACAAAAGAACTCCAGGGTGCTGCTAGGAAGTCGCCGGGAAAGCAGCTCACCGCAGAGTATGACCACGCTATCAATATCTAGCACCAGCCTAATGATCAGCCGTACCAGCCTCCGGACCTGCACAGTCAAGTACAGAAAAGAAAAGAAAGTGCAGCATGAGTACATATTAAATAAATATGTACCCAGTGAGTATCCCGCCTAAACTCGAAGAAGTAGTGACGAGAGGTTGACTCGATACTCACTAAGGTCCAACGGGTATAACATATGATAGAAGATAATGAAATATAGTAGGCATGTCATGAAATAAGCAACAAGTACATATCACGAGCAGAAATCCAAACAACTATTGAACTAAACAATAAAGCACTTTCAAGGGTAAGACCACCGAACGAACAATAATCACAAATTCTTAGATCCGCCGTGGCGTACGACCCGCTCCCATAAAGTACCTTCTAAACTCGCCGTGGCGTATGGCCCGATCCCATATTCATTTCAATTTCTTTTCAACACTGCCGTGGCGTACGGCCCGATCCCATATTCATTTCAATTTCTTTTCAACACTGTCGTGGCGTACGGCCCGATCCCATATTCATTTCAATTTCTTTTCAACTCTTCCGTGGCGTACGACCCGATCCCATATTCATTTCAATTACTTACTTTCCATAACAAATTCCTTTCCATTCAACAATTCTCCATAAAGCCTTAGAGGAACAATACCGTACATAACATAATCTTATAGTACATATGGCGTCAATCTTATAAAGCATTGCAAGGTAGAATATAAGGCATTACGAGGAAGCATATAAGGCATGATGTGGGCCTATCTACCCGGACATAACAATGATAGCCACTACGTACGGACTCTCGTCACTCGGTGCGTACGTAGCCCCCAAACTTATTTACACAAAGCATATACATCACCTATGGGGACAATTCCCTCTTACAAGGTTAGAAAGGAGACTCACCTCGTGTCGAATCTACCCCTCGGACCACAATTGCGCCCGAAACTCCGAACTCTACACCCGAGGACTCACAACTAGCCAAAAGGTATACAATAATATCAATGCATGCACAATGCGAGAAACTATCCTAGTTATTAAATTCTTGAAGAATTCCCAATTTCCAACCCCGGCCCCGCATGATCAAATTCTGAAAATTCTCGAAGGGATCACTCACCCATAGCCTAAGGATCATTAAGGTGTGATTTCTACTTAAATCATGGCCTAAAATGGAGAATTACAAAAATCCTCAAGAACCCTAAAATTACTACCTAATTCTATGATTTGTAGATAATTTAGTAGGGAATTTAACTAGGAATTAATGTTAAAGCTAGAAATATTATGGGGTTTTACTTACCTTGACAACAATGGTGGAATAGCTCTCTTGGAATGCCTCCAAAAGCTCAATGAGGAAGGTGGGAATGGTGGAAAAAGGCCAACTCCCGTATTTAATTAAACTGCCCAGATAAAGCTCCTATGCGATCGCGACAAGGGCCCTGCGATCGCGAAGGCCAACTGGCCAGACCTCTGGGATCGCGGCAGAGGTCCTGCGATCGCGAAGACCAACTGGCCGGACCTCTGCAATCGCGGTAGAGGTCCTGCGATCGCGAAGAACAAACTCACCCGGCCCAGATGCGACTCAATGCGGTCTCGATAAAAGACTGCCATCGCGAAGGTGTGGAACCCATACCTCTGCAATCGCAAAGGGGAAGCTCCGATCGCAGAGAGCAATCAACAGCCTAGCAAAATCCTTCTCCGCGATCGCAACCCACCTTCTGCGATCGCAGAGAAGGAAACCAGATAGCAAAAATTTCTGTTTTTTCTAACTTAGCTCCCGGGGGTCTAAAACACACCCGAGCCCCTCGGGACCCCGTCCAAAAGCACCGGCAAGTCTGTATTCATGATACGGACTCGCTCGAATTTCCACAACATGAAAAACAACAACAAAACTCAAAATTCAACCCCAAAACCAAATTGAATCAACTTAAGAACTTAAGATATTCTAGAATTCACTTCAATGCGCCGAACCGGCCTATACTATTCGGAATGACTTCAAATTTTGCGGACAAGTCATAAATGACATAACGAAACTATTCCCGATCTCGGAATTTTATTCGGACCTCGGTAACATAAAATCACATTTCAAGCCAAATTTCAAGTTCTATGAAAATCCTCAAAACTTCATTAACTCTAATTTTCCCATTTTGATCCGAAACCCGTCAAATCAAGTCCGTTTCTTACCAAATTTCATAGATAACTTAAATAGAATATATTGAACCTACTCCGGGATCCAGAACCATAATACGGGCTCGAAAGCACAGGTTTCAATCGAGGTTCATTTTCATAAGCCTTTAATATTTTCATAAAACAATTTTCTTTAAAAATTCATTTCTCGGACTTGGGTCCTCGGAATTCGATTCCGGGCATACGCCCAAGTCCCATATTTTCCTACGGACCTTCCGGGACCGTCAGATCACGGATCCGGGTCCGTTTACCAAAAATATTGACCAAAGTCAACTTTATTCAATCAATTATCATAAATTCAACTCTTTATCAATTTTTTACATAAAGGCTTCCCGGCTACGCGCCCGGACTGGGCACACACATCGAGATGAGATTAACGGAGCCTTTCGGGGCCTCGAAACACAGTCATAATTAGATTTACATAAGATGACCCCTTTTGGGTCATCACAAGAATATTGCTCCATCTGGAAATCAACCTCATCCAGAGGTGGATAAGTTTGAACGGCTCATGAAGGAGGCAAATGAAGAACTGTATCCTGGATGTAAGAAGTTTAGCAAACTGTCCTTTTTGCTGCATATGTATCGCATAAAATGCACGTTCAAATGGTCAAATAAATCTTTTAATTCTTTTCTTGGACTATTGAAAGATGCGCTTCCCGAAGGAGAAAAATTGCCTCCTTCTTTCTATGAGACCAAAAAGATAGTTGAAGGCTTGGACTTAAAGTATGAAAATATTCATGCTTGTCCTAACGATTGCATGTTTTTTTGGAAAGAGTTTGCTAATAAGAATGTTAATAAATGCAAAATTTGTGGGGCTTCTAGATGGAAAAATGATGCTAGAAAAATTTCAGCCAAGGTCCTAAGGTATTTTCCTTTAAAACCAAGGATGCAGAGATTGTTTATGTATTCAGAAACTTCTAAAGCAATGTGATGGCATCATGAAGAGATCAACAAAGATGGAGTTCTACGGCATCCTGCAGATTCTATGTGATGACCCAAAAGGTCATCCTATGTTAATTTAGCTAAATCTGTATTCTGAGGTCCCGAAAGCCTCCGTTAATCTCACCTCAATATGCGTGCGTACTCCGGGTGTGTATCCGGGAAGCTCTTATGTGAAAACTTGATGAAAAATGGAAATTATAGTAATTAATTGAATACGGTTGACTTTGGTCAACATTTTTGGTAAACGGATTCGGACCCGTGATTCGAAGGTCCCGAAGGTTCCGTAGGAAAATATGGGTCTTGGACGCGTGCTCGGAATCGAATTCCGAGGTCCCAAGCCCGAGAAAAGAATTTTTAATGAAAATTGTTCTCTGAAAATAATAAAGGTTTTTGAAAATGATAATTAATGTGAAAACCATGCTACTGGGCCCGTATTATGGTTCCGGAGCCCGGAACAGGTTTAATATATGTTATGTGAGTTATCTGTAAAGCTTGGCGTAAAACAGACTTGAAATGACGTGTTTCGGATCAAAATCGAAATAATTGAGCCTTATGAAGTTTAAGAAAATTCTATGAGTTTTGAGGTTTAATTCATTGATTTTGATGATATTTCGGTGATTTGAATGCTTCAATAAGTCTGTAGGATGGTTTGGGAGTCATGTGTGTTTTTGGTTTTGAGTCCCGAGGGCTCGGGTGAGTTTTGGGTAGCTAACGGAGTACGTAAAGTGTCAAAAATCTGGTGTAATCCTCAGTTTCTGGTGTCTGATGTTTCATTCACTACGATCGCAGTCATGGGTTCGCGATCGCATAGGCTTAGGTGAGGGGGTAGTTGGGTTGCACTATGCGATCGCATTTCATCCTCCACGATCGCATAGTGTATTAGTGTAGTCGGGTGGGGGTTGGGTAGCATCTCTCTGCGATTGCATAGTTTCGTCCGCGATCGCAGACGTCTGGACAGGTCTCTTTCGCGATCGCACCCCTTTGTTCCGCGATCGCATAATAGGGAAAACTTCAAGCTCTGCGATCGCAACCCCTCTTCCGCGATCGCAGAGAACAAAATAGCCCAGTTATTTTAAAAGCCCCAAAACAGAAACATTACGGGATTTCTTCCATATTTCACCACTCTTCTTCTTCCCCACTTCCCCTTAGGCGATTTTGAAGAGACCAACCTCCATATATTCATAGGTATGTATACTTAACTCCATTTCCTTCCATTTTCTTCAACCAACACTAGAATCTAGGCCTACAATCCTAAAATCAAAGTAGAAATTAGGGGTTTTGGGTAGAGTTAGGGTTTATGGGATTTTGGGTGATTCAACCTCAATTTGGGGTTGAATTTCAAAACAAATTATATATTTGAACTCGTGGGGATATGGGTAATTGTTTTTGGTCCGAGCCTCATGTTTGGACCAAGTGGGCCCGGGGTCGAATTTTGGTATTTTTGGAAGAATGCTAGGAATTGTATATTTAGGCTATGGGATTATATTAATGAGTCATTATTGACGTTAATAAGTTAATTATGTCTAGATATTGTCATTTCGGAGTTGAATTCAAAAGGAAAGGCAGTGTTAGAAGCTTGAATTGCTATTCTTGGACCTGAGGTAAGTGTCTTGCCTAGCTTTGGTGAGGGAATAGGTGTTGTATTCTATGTGCTAAGTGTTTATCATGTTCAATGCATAGGTGAGGTGACGAGTACCTATGAATTGTGTGTCAAGCATGCCCGAGAGTCCATTTTTGATGAAATTCTTATTATTACTTCCATATTCAGTGTATTATGAAATTGTCTCTACTTGGAAGTTTATTGTTGTTGAAAATACTTGTTGATGAACTTGCGATGTAATGGTTCTATTGAGGACCCAACTATAAAGGATATACGTGAAAAGATTGGTTATAGCTAAGACCCTTGCCGGGCAACTGTTATGACATTGACTGAGATATTCCCCTTGCTGGGTGATTATGATGTGTATTTCCACTATGCTACATTCCTTGCCATTTGATATTTGTCATTGTTTTGGTGAGGAAGAGTGTAAAAGCACGAAGGTTGATGCCGTGCCATGATTCACATTGATTAAAACCACGGAGGTTGATGCCGTGCCATGATTCACATTGATTAAAACCACGGAGGTTGATGTCGTGCCATGATTTATATTGCCTCACATTATACATTGCATTGTGAGGAAGAGAGTAAAAGCACGAAGGGTGATGCCGTGCCATGATTTATATTATCTTATATCATACATCGCATTGTGAGGAAGAGAGTAAAAGCACGAAGGGTGATGCCGTTCCATTACATACATTGCTCGCATTTATACTTGTTACGTTAGCATTTTTGTTAATTTTCTCTCTTGCTTTCTCCTATGTGTTAATTAATCGTTCTTATCTCCCACTTGTTACCCCCATTAACTGCTCCCATATCCCATGCTTATCTGGTTATTTTTTGCGTTTGACTGTGTTATATCTTGTAGAACTGTACAGGTAGATTATCGTTGTCAAGTCTAGCCTCGTCACTACTTCGGCCGAGGTTAGGCTTGGCACTTACTCAGTACAAGGGGTTGGTTGTACTGATGCTACACCTGCA
This sequence comes from Nicotiana undulata, assembly GCA_005239495.1. NCBI lineage: Eukaryota > Viridiplantae > Streptophyta > Magnoliopsida > Solanales > Solanaceae > Nicotiana > Nicotiana undulata. Next base: position 17,892 of record ML261106.1, read on the forward strand.
CTTCTTTATGTTGTGCAGATCCCGCAGCCGGACCCAGTGGACACCGTTAGAGGGAGTATCCTTCAGTCCACCCCGGAGATTCTGAGGTAGACCCGCAGACGCTCGTAGGCCTTGGCGTCTCCTCTATCCCTATTTTTCCTATCCTGTCTTGTTTATCTCCTAGTTTCTGAGACATTTCATGTATTATTTTCTTCAAACTTTGTATTAGCACTCTTATAGACGGTTCGTGAGTTAGTGACTCCAGGTTCTGGGATTGTTGCAATGGATCGTATTCTGTATTATCACTTAGTCTCGAAATTTATCTACTTTTGTTGTTAAAAATTATAAATTGTTTTTAGTTATTTCTGTTAATTCCGTATTAAGATGATAGTGTAATTTTACACGTTGGCTTGTCTAGCGGGTTCAACGTTAGACGCAGTCACGACCTGAAGGTGGGATTTCGGGTCGTGACATTCTAAAGCTTGGACAAATTTTGATAGTAAATATCCCAAATTTACTGGAGATCCTCGCAATGTGCGCTTAGGATTAGCTTCTGATGGGTTTAATCCATTTGGCACAATGCGAACTGTACACAGTACATGGCCAGTGATCTTAATGCCATATAATCTTCCACCATGGATGTGCATGAAACAAGATTTCTTCATTCTGTCCTTACTTATTCCTGGACCAAAAGCACCTGGCAATAATATTGATATCTTTTTGAAACCTTTAATAGAAGAGTTAAATGAATTATGGGATATATGGGTAGAAATATATGATGCCTCTACTAAGGAGATATTTCAACTGTGAGAAGCTCTCATGTGGACTATAAATGATTTTCTAGCATATGGTACTCTCTCTGGATGGTGCACTTATGGTCGATTTGCCTGCCCTTCTTGTAACATAAATACTCAATCCGGAAGGCTCAGACATGGCAGAAAATGTTGTTACATGGGGCATCGACGCTTCTTGAAGTCGGGACATAAATATCAGAATGATGCAAAATCGTTTGATGGGACTAAAGAAACAAGACATGCACCTTGTTCGCTATCTGGGTCACTAGTGTTGAATCAAGTTAAAGATATAAAATTTACGCTCGGCCAGTCGAGTGAAGGGATAAGTGGAGTGATGAAAAATACATGGAAAAAGAGGAGTATTTTTTTCGATCTTCCTTATTGGAAGTCTAACTTGGTGCGTCATAATCTTGATGTGATGCACATAGAAAAGAATGTGTGTGATAACTTAATTTATACATTATTGGATCTTGGTAAAAAGTCTAAAGACAACTTAGAAGCTAGATTGGACTTGAAGGAGATGAAAATAAGACCAAGTTTATGGCCTCAATATCGAGCTAGTGGGAAAGCATATCTTCCTCCTACTTTTTTCACAATGTCTCAGAAGGAGAAGGAGTTATTTTATGAAGTACTACAAAATGCCAAGTTTCCAGATGGCTACACGTCTAATATCTCATGTTGTATTCCTCCTACTTTAAAATAAGTTCCTGTCTCAATATTTTCAAAATCGTTACCTTTCACTTTAATACATAATAACTAGATGAAAACCATTTAAGTAAAAACAACAGTCTATTTTCCACTTTAATAAAATACATCCCCAAATGCATCCCAGAACCCGGTGTCACAAGTACATGAACAATTTCTAAGACTTTTTACACAATACTACAAAGCTTGTCCGAAATACAAGTTGGACAAGGACTTTAGAATAAAATAAATACAATACATAGAGGAAGACTCTGCCGGTTGCGGATAGCCTCCGGATGATGCAGCTCGCCTAAGTCTTCAAACCAACCTCATCGCTATGAAAGTACCTGTGCAACAAAATGCACAACAAGTGTAGCATGAGTACGAAAACAACGCGTACTTAGTAAGTATCCTGCCTAACCTCAGAGAGGTAGTGACGAGAGGTCGACTTGACACTCACTAGGGTCCAACAATGTAATTTAACAATATATGACAGCAACAAAAGGCACACGAGGGTAATAAAATCAGTAAACTTTAAAAGTAACTACAATTCAATAAACACTAAAAGTAAATAAATAATTTCTACTTCATTTCCCCCCAAATATCTGTCAAGTCATTATCCATGAAATCATTTAACAATTTACGTCCTTAAGACAATTTAACAATTCAAGTCACAAGTGGTATATCATATGTATATATATGCGTAGGAAATGCCGAGGGTCGTTCGGCCCGAACCAACAATAAAAGTAAACTGTGCACTGTCAAGGATCGAACGGCCCGAACCATAAGTGCATATTTCAATCTCGCCGTGGCGTATGGCCCACTCCTATGAGAGTGGGGGAAATAACACTCCGCTCGCGGAATGTAAATTGCGAAGCGGTCACATGCACATACAACATTTTCTTAAATTACTTTCAATAAACAATTCCTTTAAATTACCAATTTCTGTGATCTCAGGGAAAACCAAAGTTTCATAAATCATAAATTCATAAAGCATATAATCCATTTCTAGAAAGAACGCAAGGCATGATGTGGGTCCTAGACTACCCGGACATGGCATAACAGTAGCTACGCACGGACTCCCGTCACCTCATGCATACATAGCCCTCGCAAATAATAGCATATATTCGTTTAGTTCACCTATGGGGACAATTCCCCGTCACAAAGTTAGAAAGGGCACTTACTCGCTCCGAAATTCCATAACCGGCTCCCAAGCCCTTCCGACGACTCCAATGGATGCATAACGCCCCAAAACTACCAAATAATGGGCAAAGCAATGAAAATTCACTCTAATACTCGTAACAAATTCAAATTATACAATTTCCCAACTCCGCTCAATGAATTGACCAAAATGCCCTCGGGCCCACGTGCCCGGATTCCAAAATTTCTCGAAGATAAACTCTACCCATAGCTTTATTAGTTCAAATATACAATTTGCTCAAATATTCATGCTCAATTCGTGGCTAAAATCCAAATTACCAAATTTCTAGGTTTTTCTTTAAATTTCCCATTTCCCCCCACAATTTTCATGTTCAAATCCATGTAATGACCTTGTATTTAACTTGGAAATAAGTAGAAACAACTTACCTTGTGATCCTTGACGAAATTCCCTCCTTGAAGCTCCTCAAAATCGCCCATACCAAATGAAAATTGAAGAAGAAAGGTCCAAATTCCCGTTTAAAAACAATCTGCCAAGGCCTTAATTCCGCACCTGCGCTTCTGCAGGTGCACCCAATCTACCGCACATGCGGCCTCCTCAGCTCCAGCCCAAACTCGCACCTGTGGCTCCCAAAGTCGCACCTGTGGGCAAAGCCTCGCAGGTGCGGTCACACCAGATGACAACAAACTTCAGCTTTCTTCAACTTCAAATATTGATCCGTTAACCACCCGGAATCCACCCGAGGCCCCCGGGACCTCTTCCAATTTCACCAGCCTGTTCCAAAATATAATGCGGACTTGCTCGAGGCCTCAAATCACATCAAATAACATCGAAACATCGAATCACACTAAAATTCAAACTTTATGAACTTAGAAATTTCAAACTTCTATATTCGACGCCGAAACATGTCAATTCACATCCGATTGACCCTAATTTTGCACACAAGTCATATTCGACATTACAGACCTGCTCCAGCTTCCGGAATCGCATTCTGACCCCGATATAAAAATTTCCACTTCCGGTCAGATTTCTCAAAAACCTTCAAATTTCTATCTTTAGCCAAATGACTTCAAAATAACCTACGGACATCCGATTTCACTTCCGATAACGCTCCCAACTCCAGAATCACCATACTAAGCTATTACCATACTCGGAATCCCAAACGGACATCGATATCTCTGAAATGCGCTTCAAGCCAAACTTAGGAAATTACTTCAAAAATGCTGACTTTCACAATATACGCCGAAACGTTCCCGGGTTATCCAAAACCTGATCTGGACATACACCCAAGTCCAAAATCATCATACAAACCTGCTGGAACCTTCAAATCCTGATTCCGAGGCCGTTTACTCAAAATCCCAGTCTTAGTCGATTCTTCCAACTTTAGGCTTCTGAAATGAAAATTTTCCTTTCAATTTGACTCTGAACTTCCCGAAATTAAATTCTGACCACACCTACAAGTCATAACACCTGAAATGGAGCTTCTCTGACCTCAAACTGTTGAACGACGCACTAGATCTCAAAACGATCGGTCGGGTCGTTACAATGGCATTTTGCTCACGATATTTGGAGGGTGGAGATTCAAGGACTTATTGTTCTAGAAAATACGGTGATGAGATTGAGCAGGAGACTAGTAAAGAAGAATGTCTTTTCCCAACTGTTGGGGAGTCGTATGGTGGAGTAGATGTATTTGAGTTGGATGAGAAAATATTGTTGCAAGAACATCGACATGTGCTTTTCAATTGCGACTCAGAAGTGGTTGAGAGTTATAAAAAGTAAGAGTTATATCTATTATTTAATATATCAATTATATGCTAACAAAAATGATATATGCGAGTTACATGAATAAGGAACATATAGCTGAAATCAAGAGATCACATCGTAAGCGTCGTTTAACACAACATCAACTTGATCGTGTGCATTTCGATACATTTCATGAGTGGTTCAAGAAGCAAGTAAGTAGTAGGACTAAGTCATTGGTTACGTTAAATTATTGTCCTTATAAAGATTCCACATTTATAGTTGTATCTTTTATTTGGGTATGTAAAGGAGTTGGAAGCCACATCTAACATCTTAAAGGATGTTAAAGTCCTCGCACAAGGGCCAAGTTATATTGCAAAAAGATTCAATGCATTTGATGTAAATAGCGGGTATTGATTCCGAACGAAACAAAGTGAAAAGTTCAAGGTAACACAAAATAGTGGTGTTATGGTAGTTTCAAAGACTAAAAGTTATGCGAGTACAAGTGACAATGCTCCAAAGTCTGCAAATATCACATATTATGGAAGATTGAATGATATTGTGGGTTAAACTACTACGAAGAATTTAAAGTTGTCTTATTTAAGTGTGATTGGGTTGATGTAACCAAAGGTAGAGGAGTTAAGGAAGATGACTTGGGTTTCACATTTGTGAATTTCTCACGCCTAACAGACTCTGGCGATCGAGAACGTCATGAGCCCTTTATTTTTGCAGAACAAGCTCAACAAGTAATATTTGTTCAAGATCCTCAAGATCATGAATGGTTTGTCCCAAGGTTATTTAAACTTCGAGACATTATATGGGAGAGGAAAATAGTGTGCATTTTGAGTAATCGATGCAGAGTGATGCCACTGACTTGGCTCTTTTAGAAAATGCTCGTGCTCTAGAAGATGAGTATAATGATTGGGTAAGAAGTGGTATCGATGGGATAGTAAACTTCTTTAAATGATGGTGAAGCTAATGATGAGGGAGGAAACGACATAGAAAAGGAATATGATTTTGAATAATATAGTTGGAACTTATAGAATATTTTTCTTGCAAGTATTATTTACGAACTTCTAAGGGTTTGTTATTTTTTTACTTAAGAAATTTGAATACTTGATATTTGAGTGAATTGTTTGTGCTTTATTTTAATTATATTTTGCTAATTGTATCCATTTAAATGTGATATGTTAAGGTGGTATTATCACTAGATAATTAGTTATCCTGTTGCATCAATAACTCTTACCTCTAGAACAATCTTTGTCGCAAGGCTTTGTGTGCACGAGTCGTTAATTGTTTTTTACATCTTGAGATTAGGATGATGCTTCCTCCTATTTTGCACGTGACCTACTGATCTATTGGAGTTATTTGGTACTAGTATAACTTAATGCAACTAGATAACGTTTTTAGTTTGGAGAAGGAACGATGCAAACTAGAAGTCCCAACCGGTTGATAATTGAACAAGATGACGATGAAGATGTGCACCCTTATATTGAGCATTTGATGGATGGTCAAATCATTCTGCTACCCAACCTTATATTGAGAAGTTGATGAATAATCAGAACCATTCTGAACACCAGGAACATGATGATAAATCTAATGTCATGAGTGTCACGGACAACTACTGAATATACAATGACTACAACATATAAAGGGTCTCAGTCTGAATGAAATAGACAGAGAGCTTAACAAAAGAAACTCCAGGGTGCTTCTAGGAAGTTGCCAGGAAAGCAGCTCACCGTGAAGTCTGACCACGCTATCAATATCTGGTGCCGACCTGAAAATCAGATGGACCAGCCTCCGGACCTGTACAGTCAAGTACAGAAAAGGAAAGAAAGTGCAGCATGAGTACATATATATAAATATGTACCCAGTGAGTATCCCGTCAAATCTCGAAGAAGTAGTGACGAGAGGCGACTCGATACTCACTAAGGTCCAACAGTCGTAAAGTAAGCAGGATGTAAAGGAAATCGTAGGAAGGTAAAGCAAATAATCAAGCACATCAATATCCGGCATCAAATAACAATCTCAAGTCAAACAAGTTTGATACCCGCCGTGGCGTACGGCCCGATCCTACCCTGGTAGTCTCAATCTCGCCGTGGCGTACGACCCGATCCTACCCTGGTAGTCTCAATCTCACCGTGGAGTACGACACGATCCCACTCTGGTAGTCTCAATCTCGCCGTGGCGTACGACCCGATCCCATAATATAATCAATCATCACTCTGCCGTGGCGTACGGCCCGATCCCATAATATAATCAATCATCACTCTGCTGTGACTCTCTTATCACACTTAAATCGAGCCAAGTATCACAACGTTCAAAGACAACAATACCATTCACACAAGTATACAAGTCATATCTATGCTATAACAGAGGAAAACAATGAGCATGCTGTGTCCTAACTACCCGGACGAAGCAGTAATAGCCACTACGTACGGACTCTCGTCACTCGGTGCGTACGTAGCCCCCAAACAAGATCACATAGAAAACCAGGTTACCTAGAGGGACAATTTCCCTCTTACGAGGTTAGAAAGGAGACTCACCTCGATAAAAGCACTCCTCGGACCAAGGACCGGATCAAAAGATGCGCCCGAAATTCCAAAACTACTCTTGACGGCTCACAACTAGCCAAACATAGCATAATTGAGTCAATTCATGCTCCAGGAATAAGAATTAATAGGAAATTCCAAAATATAACATTCTCGAAGGTTCTTGAAATTTCGACCCCGGGCCCACGCGTTCGGATTTTGAAAAATCTCGAAGGAATGAATTACCCGAAGCCCAAGGGTCGTAATTACCTAATTCATTTAGGAATTTATGGCTAAAAATGAAGTTTCACTATTTTCCCAAAACCCCACATCT
>ML261110.1:0-37524 GCA_005239495.1 Nicotiana undulata
TTTCTATTTTCAATCATTGGTTTTCTAAAAATATGTTCATTACACCGGCATTCCTTGTAATGCATCATAGCAGAGAATATCTTTACATTTGTAATAATGTATATGATCTTTCAAAATAAATGGGTTACTATCATTTCCTATTACTAATACGATATATTGACTTTTGTAATTTTATTTTTGTGAGACTTATGCAAATTGGTTAATTATAAATCAAAATTGTATTCGTGCTAGTGAAGAAAAATATGAAATTGCAGTTGAAATAATTGCTTTGTTTCAAAAAATATAAAATTCAAAATTGCCCCGCATTGAACCCGCATTAAACCCACAACTCGCCCCGCCCCGCTTTAAATTTTTTAAAATTTGTTGTAACCCGCCCCGTCCCATTGCCATCCCTAACTCTGTCGTGTTCGTATTGTCATCACCTAACATAAAATAGGGAGATTTGAATTAATTGTCTATTACAAATATTATTTTATTATATCAACCTTTTTTTAAGGAGACGAGTGAAAATTAACACAAAAAGATCTGCAAAAAGCAAAGGAGATCATTTCCTCCGTATAAGAATATCAAGATTTAGGTGATTACAAAACCTGAATTTATTAGTAACCAACTATTAAAAAATCATATAGCATATATAATTAATCAACATGAAGAAGTCTGATTATAGAGTAGTATATATTAATTATCACCGGTATAGGAATACTACTAATTATTCTGGAAATAATTCAAAGCACATTTGACCAACTTGTTTGATACAAGTTGCCAAGTCTTGTGATAACTCATAATTTAACACGTTTAAATTTTGGTCAAAGGTGGATACTATGGCACACCAAGTTAGATAGGATCAGAAATAAGGTTATTCGCGACAAGGTGAGTGTGACTCCTATTGAGGACAAGATGCGGGAAACACGACTTAAGTGATTTGGTCATGTGAGAAGGAGGAACACAGACGCACCGGTGAGGTGTGAGAGTTTGACTTCAGCTGACCGAGGACGTGACCCTTGATAAGAAGATATGGAGGTCAAGGATTATGGTAGTAGAGTAGGTAGTCTAGAGTGTACAAAACAGTCGTATTGGCACGCAGTCTCGCTGTCTGTTGGTAGTAGGTTTTTATGACGAACCGTTGTATTCTTTCATTGTTGATCACCTTACTGTCTTGTTGTTTTTATTCTGCATTTATATGACTTTTTGGTATTGTCCCTTCTTGTCTATATTTTCATTATATGGTGCTTATGCTTTTCCGAGCCGAGGGTCTGTTGGAAACTACATCTCTATCCTCACAAGGTAGGGGTAAAGTCTACGTACACACTACCCTTCTCAGACCCCACTATATGAGATGTTACCGGATATGTTGTTGTTGTGTTGGTGGTGCATGGTGGATGCTATGGCAACACTTTGCAAACATCAAATGACATAAGTTGTATATTTTGACCGTGTAGAAAAAAAAGTAAGTTTTGCATATAATTGTGCAATTTAATTGGTTATAATAAGCCATTAGTCTATTTCTAAGTTCTCATATTGAATTAGCTACTAAGAATTACATGTCATTGTCAGTCAATTACTCAATTTAATGTGATAATTGTAAAAAAATTATACGATGTACGTGAGTACAAAAAACTAATTAAATTTAATTCAATAAAATAAATCTATAGCGATTGAAAGTTTTTAATAGGTTTAATTTTATGAAACAGCTAGTTTCTTTTCCTGTAAAAGAAATTAATATTGTCCTGCTACTCCCTCCGGTCCATAATAAATGACCAATTTGTTTTTAGCACACCTATTAAGAAAATACTAAATTCTATACAAAAATATCTTGTATGACTAAATTACGCTTAATTAAGTATTTAATGTGAGGAGTAAGAAAACTTAATTAAGTATTTAATATGAGGAGTAAGAATTTTTCTTTAGGAATATGTATATAAGGGTTATTTTGTAAAAATAAATTGAATTCTTTCTTGATTATATAAATGAACACTTATTTTGGACAAAAATAAAAAAACAAATTGATCAATTATTGCGAACCGCGAAAGTATTAATTAAGCCACTTCAATTCAATTCTAATGTAGTAATGAAGTTAGGTCTGTTGTTCAAATTTTAGAAAGCTTATATGGAAAAGTCAAGGTATCTCATTCAAATTAATTTGAGAAAACTTATATGGTAAATTCATGTCTCTCAAAACTATAACCAGAGGTGGATTCAGACTTTGAAATTTATGGTTCATACATCAATCTCAAGTTAATAACTAGGTTCAAAATTAAATATTTAATAATATTTTTAATATATATATATATATATATATATATATATATATACAAGCCTCGGTAAAAACTACTAAGTTTCCGGCAGGGGTGTACATTGTCACGACCCGAAATCCCACCTTTCAGACCGTGACTGCGTCTAACGTTGAACGCACTAGACAAACCAACGTACACAACACCTTGACATTTTTTTTAACAACTTAACAGTAAAAGCAATATTCCTTCAAACCTTTACTGAAATAATCACAACCACTTCAAAAGTTTTACAACAGAAATGTAATAATACTCCAATAAACACATAATGAAATGGTAAAGATAACAACATCGCAAAATCCCAAAATCGGGGTGTCACAACCTCACAGACTGTCTATAAGAATACTAAATACAAGTCTGAAAGGAAATACAATATTGTCTTTGGTACGGAAGGAGAAATAAGACAATAGGATGCTAATAGCAGGAGAGACTCCAGGGCCCACGAACGCCAGTGGTATACCTTGAAGCTCGATGTGGACTGAAGGTGACTCCCTCAGAGCGGTCCACGGGGTCCAGAAGCGGGATATGCAAAACATAGAGAAGTGCAGTGTAGTATCAGTACAACCGACCACATGCACTGAGTAAGTGCCGAGCCTAACCTCGGCCGAAGTAGTGACGAGGCTAGACTTAGCAAATAACGTTCACCTATCCTATTCTACAATACAAAATACAGATAACAAAGCAAGGAAGAGTAACGGTCATAAACGGGGAACAAGAGCAGATAAAGGGAAAAACAATAAGATAGAGCAGTTTATTTAACATCAAGTAAGAAAAGAAACAATTTACTGAAAACTGATAAGGTATGAATGACATGTCTTAATGATAACAATGGCACGGCATCACCCTTCGTGCTTTTACTCTCTTCCTCACCAATGTAATGTATGTTGTAATCAATGTAATCATGGCACGACATTAACCTTTGTGCTTGCAATAAATGTAAACATGGCACGGCATCACCCTTCGTGCTTTTACTCTGTTCCTCACTATGCATGACATGATGTAATCAATGTAAAAACATGGCACGACATCACCCTTCGTGCTTTACACTCTTCCTCACCAATGCAAGACAATGTGTATGGTAAAGAATGCAGCATAGTGGAAAAAATACAGTTCAAATAACCCGACAAGGGGAAAATATCAGTCAATATCTCAATATTCCCGTCAAGGGTCTCAGCTATAACCAAACAACTCCATATAAATACTGTATACTTGGATCCTCAATTGAACCAATATTTCATAATCTCTACAACCAATGCATCGACCACAATCAATTTCTCAAGTAAAGGCAATTACATAGTGTGAGGAACATTGAAGAAATAACTGAATTTTATCAAAAATAGACTCACGGGCATGCTTGACTCACAAGGTATAGGTACTCGTCACCTCACCTATACATTGAACATGATAAACACATAACACATAACATACAATACCTAATCCCTCACCAAAGTTAGGCAAGACACTTACCTCGGTCCAAAGTATAGCAATCAACCCTCTAAGACCGTCTTTCCTTTATAATCTGACTCCGAAACAATGATATCTAGGCATAATTAATTCAATATATCAATAAAGACTCAATAACACAATCTCATAGCCTAGATATGCAATTCCTATCATTCTTCCAAAAATACCAAAATTCGACCCCAGGCCCGCTTGGTCTAAACACGAGGCTCGGATCAAAACCCGATCACTCATAACCCCACGAGTTCAAATATATGAGTTGTTTTGAAATCCGACCCCAAATTGGGGTTGAATTACCCAAAATTCTCAAAAACCTAACTATACCCAAAACTCCTAATTTCTACCTTGATTTCATGTTTTTAGGCCTAGAATCTAGTGATTAGTTGATGAAAGTAAGAGAAAATGATGTTAAGAACACTTACCTATGGAGCTATGGAGGGCTTGAATTTTGTCTATGGAGGTTTGGGGAAGAAGGAGGAAGTGAGAAAAGAGTGAAATCCCCTAATGGGCCTGTTTTGGAGTTAATAAAATCACTGGAGAAAATAACTCTATGCGTTCGCAGCCTGTTGACCGCGTTCGCACAGGTTTGACCAAACAGACCTATGCGTTCGCAGGCCAATAGCTGCGTTCGCACAGGTCAAATACCACTCCCCCACCCCGGACCTACCTTACCCAGTGCGGACGCACCCCCCTTCCCGCGTTCGCACTGCCCCGCATAAGCTACCCTCCGCGTTCGTACCACACTGGGTGCGTTCGCATAGCACAAATTACCCAGCTCCCCCAGACCCCACTTTTACTCTATGTGTTCGCATCCCCTTGGGTGCGTTCGCATAGAGTAAATATCTGAACACCGGCAAGTTGAAGAAAAAATCAGATTTTTCATGCATTTCACACCCCGCTAGCTACCCGAAACTCACCCGAGCCCTCGGGTCTCAAAACCAAAAATACTCACAACTCCCAAAACATCCTACGGATTTATTCCAGCTTTTAAATCACCAAAATATCATCAAAAACAAGGAATTAAACCTTAAAACTCATAGAATTTTCTTAAAACTTCATAAGGCTTAATTTTTTTTCCAATTTTGATCCGAAACACGTCATTCCTCGTTCGTTTTACACCAAACTTCACAGATAAGTCACATAACATATAATAAAGTTGCTATGGGCTCCGGAACCATAATACGGGCCCGGTAACACGATTTTCACATAATTATTCATTTTCAAAATCCTCTATTATTTTCAGAAAATAATTTTCTTTAAAAATTAATTTCTCGGGCTTGGGACCTCGGAATTCGACTCCGGGCATACGTCCAAGTCCCATATTTTTCTACGGACCCTCCGGGACCATCACATTACGGGTCCGGGTCCGTTTACCAAAAATATTGACCAAAGTCAACTTTATTCATTTAATTATTATAAAATTCCATTTTCATCAAATTTTAACATAAAGACTTCCCGGATACATGCCCGGGCTGCGCACGCATATCGATGTGAGATTAACGAAGGCTTTCGTGGTCTCGGAACACAGATTTATCTAGAATTACTTAGGATGACCTTTTGGGTCATCACATACATAGGTCGGGTTGGTTCGAATTTTCTAATTACCAAACCAAACCAATTGTATCGGATTATTAAATCTAAAGACCAAACCAAATCAATAAAAGTCGATTTTTTAATCTTGATTTTTTTCCCGGATTTTTCGGGTTTTTGTTTTTTTTCTTCATAAAGTCTTCATATATAGCACAAAACATAGAATTTGTGCTCCAAATATTTCTTTAATCCTAATAAGACAAAATTATATAAGGTGTTTTTCAATAAAATAACATAAATATGAGATGAGTCATGACATTGTATTAAAGTATTCAACAATAAAGATAATAAATCGCATAAAATAAATATTATTAATAAGTTATAATGAAAACAAACATGATTTAAAATTACTAATAAGTTGCTAAAATGAGTACGACTAATAAGTATTATTATTTACATGACTAAACACTAAAAGAAAAATAAGCTATGCATTTTATCTAAACCATGGATAAACTAAAAATAGATATCCAACACTATTTTCATTCGTAGTATAATTGAATTGAATGTCTTTTATTGGTATTAGTATTGTTTTGTTTTTGGTTGAGATTTATTAGAGTTACTAACATTTATGGACTATAAAACTTATTGGAGCATCCAAAAATTATAAGTCTAAGATTGAAATAATATATTAAAAGATAAAACTAAGAAAAAACTTAAGAAATATTTATAAACTACACTATAATAAGTATTTTTATGTATTAAATATATTTAAAACTTCAATACATATAATGTCAGGTATGTTTTGTTTCGGTTTGACTTTTCGTAGTTAAAACCAAACCAAATCAAATATGGTCGGGTTTTTTTTTTCCAACACCAAACCATAGTCAAATTTTTTTCTTGATTTTACTCAAATTATCTGATTGGTGCAATTTGTTGGTTTCATTGGTATACCCCGGGAAGCCGTATATTTGCCTCTAGATCCGCCACTTACTATCACAATACTTTTTTTTCTTAATAAACTATTAAAATACTACCTTTTCGTCAATAAGCCATCACTTTGACTGGAATTAACTTTTTGATAGAAAATGCTTTATTTATATTGAGTTATTTGTTACGGATACAAATTAGTATGATCAACGTGCTTCGGATACTTATGATTAAACAAAAAATAACACTTTGGTTTTATTAAATATAAGAAAAGTTGAGGAAAAAGTTATTTAAAAATATATATATATATATATATAAAGCGTAGTGCTTTCGGTGTAAGAGAGCAAACTTCTATATATGTGACCTAAGAAGAATCTCTTTTGTGGTTTTTCGATCACAAAATCTTTTATTTTTACTAAAAGCATGGGTGTAGGCATTTTCCATCATTTAAAGTTTCGATTAACTTTTTATAAAATAATTTATTTTTATTTTATCAGTCCAATGCACAAAGTATCTCGTATTCATGAGGATCTGGGGAAGAGTTGCACCTCCAAATATATCATGTAGACAACCTACCATGATGTAAGTATTAATAAATTAATAAATTATAGAGATCAAAGTCTAAATTAATAGAGATAAAATTATTATATCTTTTATCTGCTTAAATATCTTTGTAAGTATAATGATTTTTTATATTCAAAGTTGGCAATACTCATAAAAGTAGAAAGTCATATGTACCTGATGAAATAATCAAAAGTAGGAATATAACTATGATAATTATACAATCCAGTCACTTATAAAGTAATAATTAATCATAAACTATTATGATAAATTAATTAATAATTTGAATAAAATGCTAACTAATTCAATCATAAGGGCGATAGTGTAACAGATATTTATACTATCAATTCAAGTGACTTAACCCATAGAAAATTGTTTGAATAAATGGATGTTCCTTGCACTCAAGAGTGAGACTTAATAGCCAATAAATATGTTTACAAATGAGCTAGTCTCAGATTTAAATTCAACAAAGGTAAAAGTATAACATGATTTCTCTTCATCTCTTGATAAAATTAAAAGTGCATGAAATCTAACTTGAATAATAATAAGAACAACAACAAAAGCTGATGTTATGTGCAGAGGTGACAGAGAAGGAAGCAGTAGCAGGACTGCAATCCATAGAGGATGACAAATCTCCAGAAGTTGATGGATACAATGTTGTCTTCTTCAAAAAATAACGGCACGTCATTGGAGAAGAGGTGACTGAAGCAGTGAGGGATTTTTTCTCAACTGGAAGAATGTATAGAGCCATTAATTGCACAACTTTTACACTGATCCCAAAGACTAAAGATCCAGCAACAATCAAGGAGTATAGGCCAATAGCATGCTGCGTAGTGTTGTACAAATTAATCTCCAAGATACTAGCAGCAAGACTACAAAAAGTAATTGACAACATCATTTGTGAGTCTCGGGATGGATTTATCTCAGGGAGAAAAATTGGAGATAACATCATCATGGACCATGAATTAATTAAAGCATATATATATAAGAAAACATGTGTCACCAAGATGTATGATCAAAATAGACCTCTAGAAAGCATATGACTCGGTTGATTGGAGTTATCTAGATCAAATTGTGAACCAACTGGGATTCCCTGGTAAGTTCATAGCATGAGTGATGGAATGTGTAAGAAATGTGAACTACACTATAATGGTGAATGATGAACCAAAAAATCTTTCAATGCTGCAAAAGGACTCAGGAAAGGAGACCCTATATCTCCCTTCATGTTCGCAATTGCAATAGAATATTTGAGTCACAATTTAAACGCGATGAGTGAGAAGAAAGCATTTCATTGTCACTCTAGGTGTGCAAAGTTGTAAATAACTTATCTATGTTTTGCTGACGACATGTTGATGTTCTCAAGAGGCGATATCTCTTCAACAACTGAAGTGCAACAAAGTTTCAACTAGTTCTCAAAGGCATCGAGTTTACAAGACAACTTAGGTAATAGCCCCATTTACTTTGAAGGTGTACTACAGGTTGAACAAGAGTTGATATTGCATCAATTGGGGTTCACAAAGGGAGCATTACCATCTAAATATTTGGGGTCCCTTTATCTACAAAGAAGTTGACACTTATATAATAGCAACCCCTTATTGAGAAAATAGTGACAAGAATTACATCATGGACATCCAAAAGACTGTCCGATGCAGGAAGAGCTCAACTGATAAAAAGTGTGTTATTTGGGGTTCAATCTTATGGGGCACAATTGTTTTTACTCCCAGCAAAGGTGATGAAAACGATGGAAGGGTTCTGCAGGAGTTACTTATGGATAGGAAACAATGTAATAACAAGGAAAGCTTTGGTCTCTTGGGACAAAATTTGTTCCCCAAAAAGTAGTGGAGGATGGAATATGATAAATATAAGTCTATGGAACAAGGCAGTTATGATAAAGTTGTACTAGGATCTTGCAAGCGAGAATGGTAAACTTTGGATAAGGTGGATACATACATACTATATAAAAGGACAACATATGGAACATGTAACAGTGTCGAAACAAGCAAGTTGGATGGTGAGAAAAATTATGGAAGTAAAAAATATCCTAGAGCTTGAAACAATACATGTATGCAGATGAAGAGTGTCATTAACCAAATCTACCTACATTTGCTGGGAGAACAACCAGAATTCCATGGAAATGTATGATGTTTGGAAATGCAGGAAGACCAAAAGCTCGCTTTACACTTTGGCTACAAATGCAGAAAAGACTACTAACATGTGAATACATGAAGGCAGTGATGAACAAGTTAATGCAGTGGAACATCCAAAACATAACAGCAGGGGAGTGGAAACAACATGTGCAGGAAGTGATCAGGCGAGCTAAGGGGAAATCACGAGAAGCCTAACGCTTCAAGATGATATACCCAGAGGCAATACATTGTATATGGATTGAGAGAAACAAGAGAATATTTGAGAAGGCAAGCGTAGGATGGGAAAGAATAACAAAAAAGATTGCATGTGTATGTTGTGTGTGAATGTAATGACCCGGTCTGTCGTTATGAAGAATCTGTATTATAATTACTGTTATTGATGTGTTAGAGTTGGTAGGCTTGAAATCGAAATGGTTGTAGTGAGAGTTTAGCCACTTAGTCTTTAAAAATGGCCTTAAAATGGGAAAAGTCAATTGAGAGTTAACTTATTAGTAAACGACCTCGGAATATGGATTTTATGGCTCAGATAGTTTCGGTAGGTGATTTGGGACTTAGGAGTGTGATCAGAATATTTTGTGATGTCCGGTGTAGAATTAGGCTTGAATTGGCGAAAGTTAGTTTTTGGCGATTTCCGGTCGGCAGTGAAACATAGTCTATCGGATTCGGAATGGAATTCCAACAGTTGGAACAGTTTTATAATGTCATTTTGGATATGTATGCAAAATGTCAGGTAAATCGGAGTTGTTTTGGATAGTTTCGGCATCGTTGGTGGAATTTAGAAATTTCAAAGTTCTTAGGCTTAAATCCGATGTGATTTTGGTGTTTTGATGTTAGTTTTGGTGTTCCGAGGGTGCAACTAAGTTTGTATGATCATTTATGATGTGTTGGTATAATTAGTTGGGGTCCCGAGGGGCTCGGGATTAATTTCGGATGGTTAACAGGAACTTTTGGACTTAGGAGAAATGCTGTTTTTCTGGTTTTTGTGCAGCAGAAATTTATTCATCGCGATCGCGTAGGGTTAAATTGGACCAGGGTGAATCTTTTTAATGCGATCGTAGTGCATGGGTTGCGAACGCGTAGCACTGGATGTCAGTTCAGTGCGATCGCGTGGGATAAGTCGCGATCGCGTAGAGTTAGAGGGGCGCGTGTGGGGGTTGGTCATGTGTGCTTCGCGATCGCGTGGGCAGAGTTGCGATCGCATGCGTTCAGGTCCTAAGGAACTAGCGATGGCGTGGAATATGTTGCGATCACAGAGAGTATAAATCGGCAGCTGAGGAGTTATGCTTCGCAATCGCGAAGTGGGTCCCGCGATCGCGATGAGTAAAGTCCTGGATAGTATAAAAATAAACCTTCCGCGACCATAACTTATTTTAACACCATTTTTGAACGAGAAGAAGCTTTTGAGGCGATTTTGAAGAGGGAAAGGCAGTGTTCATCACAGAGGTAAGTATTTTGGACCTTAAAACTTGATTATAGGTGATTAAGGAACATAATCTCAGTGTTTAATTCATGAAAATCAGTAGAAAAAGTTAGGGTTAGGGCTTGAGATTTTGAGACCTTTAGGGGTCGATTTGAGGGGTCAAATGAAATCTGATTTTCGCGTTCTTTATATGTACGAACTCATGAGATGAATAAGAACATTTTGGTATAAAAAATTCTGAGTTCCAAGACGCGGGCCAGGAGGTCGGGTTTTGAGCTAAAATTGATAATTTTTCAATTAGAATTCATTCCTTAAGCATAATTTGATGATAAAAATCTGAACTTGGTAGATTTGGAGCATTCAGGAGTTGATTCGAGTGGCAAGCGTATTGTGTAATAGTTTTTGGGCTAGTTTGAGGTAAGTAATGTCTTTAAATCCTGTCCTGAGGGTATGAAACCCCGGACTCTGCACCCTTTCACGGGTTTTGGAATGCAAAGGTTGGAACTTTGGAAATATATTCCCTATTTAGGCAACTATTGAGTTGCAAGATCTATTTTAAAGCCTATGCTTAATAGTATTGATATATATTTGATATGTTTTGGGTTGTAAGCCATGTTTGGGGCCTAATGTCGATTTGTTTACCCCTTGAGGGCTAATTTTACTATTTTCCTCACTTATATGTTATGATTTTCACTCAGACGTTTCTTGAAAAAAATTTTTGACACTCCGAGTATTTTGATACTATTTATAGAAAAGGACACACTGTTTTTGGGTCGAGAACCCGATATATTTATGGCCTGAAGGGCATGTTGAGAGTGTCTGACTAAGTGAGGTTGCGGGCCATTATTGTGAAGATGTTGTGATATGAGAGAGGTTGCGGGCCAATATTGTGTGTGATTTATGCCATGTTGTGGCTTGTTATAGCTAAGAGCCCCTCCGGAGTCTGTACACACCCCCAGTGAGCGCATGTACCTAATGAGTGATGTTGCCCGCAGGGCTGATACTGAGTGATTGTGAGGTTGCCTGATGGGCTAATATTGAGTGATTATGAGGTTGCCTGATGGGCTAATATTGAGTGACTGTGAGGTTGCCTGATGGGCTAATATTGAGTGACTGTGAGGTTGCCTGATGGGCTGATACTAAGGAAAATTGTTACGAGAAATGATTATGGCCCGAGGGGCAGATTTATGATGATTTTACTGAGTTTTTGAACTATGATTCACTTCATTTTCAAGCTGATTTTTACTGAGAGTTTTACTAAGATATATATTGAAATTATACTTGTTTCAAAGGATTTCTTGAAAACGGTTTTCGAACTTATGTATTTGATGAATACTTTGCGGTGACTTGGTGTTTTACTGTTTTTGTGAATTGGTGTATCTGTGCTGTGTGTTTCGTATTTTCTCAGACTGCGATATGAGTTGGCGTACTCATCATTACTCCCTGTGCCTCTGTGCACAGATCCAGGTACCGGCTCGGAGCAGTAGCTGTCTATGTTCGTTAGCTGCAGTTTTACGGGATTTCGAGGTAGCTATCCATCGTCCACAGTTTCTCCATTTCCCTTCCTTATTTAGCTTTAGTATTTCATTCCTAGACTTTATTCAAGACATTAGTATAGTTAGTTTTATTTCGTAGATGCTCGTCACCATGTTGACTCCAGTCTTGGAAGGTTTGGTTAGAGTTGCTTAGACTAATTATTGGGGCGCTAAGACTTAAAGAAATTATTTATGCTATGTTTGTTGTTTATTATTAAATTTGAGGCCATTCGGACTAGTTTTGACGTGTTTTGGCATTATTTGTAGATTTTGGAAAAATGTTGAGTTCTTAAGCTTGAATTCATGTTTAATTCTTGTTTTTGGTGTTATGTGATGTGGTTTGAAGGCGCGACTAAGTTCGAATGAGGTTATAGGACTGGTTGGTAGGTTTGGTTGAGGTCCTGGGGTCCTCAGTTGTGTTTTAGATGCTCAACTGGTCATTTTTGGACTTGGGGTGATTGTTGGTTTTGTTGGTGTGATTGCAACTGGTTTTTCTTCATCACGATCGCGTGAAGGAGTTCGCGATCGCATAGAACAATTTGGGGGCAAGATGGATTAATGCTTCGCGATCGCATAGATTGGGATGCGAGCGCGTAGGGAAGGCAACATGTGCATCACGAACGCGTGGCCCAGGCCGCATTCGCGTAGAAGAAATAGGCAGAACAGGGAAACTGGGTGTTAACCCTTCGGGATCGCGTGAGCGCAGACGCGTTTGCATAAGTCAGTGGAACCAAAGCATCGCGTTCACGTGGGTTGTGACACGATCGCGTAGAGTAAAAAGTAAAGGCAACGAAGTTGTTCTTCGCAATCGCGAGAGTACTTCCGCGATCGCGATTAAGGAAAATCTGGGCAGAACTAAAATGTTCAAAAACGAGTGTTTAAGTCATTTTTCACAATTTGAACTTGAGAGCTCGGGATTTGGCGATTCTTGGAGGGATTTTCACGTGGGTGTTTGCGGTAAGTAATTCCTACTCGGTTTTGATTAATTCCCGCTAATCTATGCTTAATCTTATCATTTAATTTCGGATTTGGGGTAAAAATTAGAAAAAAATTGAGAAAAGTTCCTAGGCCGAGTTTTTGGGTTTTGATCGAGATTTTGGTATCGGATTTGAGTAAATTTGGCATGGTTAGACTCGTGAGTGAATGGGTGTTCGGAATTTGTGATTTTTTACCCGATTCCGACACGTGGGCCCGAGGGACTTTTTGGGACGATTTTTCTAATTTCGTGTTTTAGTTTCGAATTGATTAGTTAAATTGGTTACTTAAAGTTATATTTACATTATGCAATTAATTTTAATAGATTAGGGTCATTTGGAGTGAATACTCGTGGCAAGAGCGTGGTATCGAGTTGATTTGAGCAATCGAGGTAAGTGGCTTGCCTAACTCTATGTTGGGGACTTCCTCTTAGGATGTTTTGACAATAATTATTGTGTGGGCGCCGTGTACGTGAGTTGACGAGTACGTACACGGGCCATTATTGCAAAAATCACATTTTTCCTTCGAAAATCATAAACTGTTCTCCTCCTATTACATTGCTTTAATGTGTTAAATTGCTTAAATAGATTAGGAAAGCATGCTTACATGTTTAATATTAAATTGCCTATTTGACACTCTGTGTGCCATGCTTAGTTAGCTTACTGTTTTCCTTACGTGTGATTAGATGAACTGTATGAATTGATACCATACATGTCATCATCTTGCATCGCATATTAATATTGGTACTACAGACGCATTCCGGGAGATCCCTCAGCACTACATATATTTTTTGGGACTACAGACGTATTCCAGGAGATCCCCCAGCACTGCATATTTATTTTTGGACTACGGACGTATTTCGGGAGATCCCCTTGTACTGCATAATCACTTGAAACTACGGGACGGTATCCCGGGAGGCTCCACCTTGTGTTACTTTGTTCTGAGTTGAGGGCTCTCTTTACTGTTAAGTTTTCGAATACTTTATTTAATTGTTTGTTGTAGAAATTCCTTATCTTTCGTATTGTTTTACATTGTTTTTATTTAATCCAGTAGAGCCTTAACCTGACCTCGTCACTACTTGACCGGAGTTAGGCTTGACACTTATTAGGTACCAAATGTGGTGTACCCATGCCCTCTCCTGCACATGTTTTTGTGTGCACATCCAGGTACGAGCTATCAGCCTCGTGGCTAATCGTTGCTGCTGATTGTAGGAGACCACAAGGTATTTCTACCGCGTCCGCAGAATCACCCGAGTCCCCTTCTATTCTATCGCTTTGAGTTTATTATGTACTTTCCAGACTTGATTAGAGTCACAGTAGTAGTTAGAAGCATGTGACTATAGTGTGACATTCCAGGTCATTGGGATGTATGCTTTGTACATGCCGAGGGGCATTGTTCACGTTATTCAGATTTTTGTCTTAATTTCTTTACTTATTGTGTTTTAATTAAGTTTTATCCACAAGATTAGGCTTACTTAGTCGTAGAGACTAGGTGTCGTCACGATACCCTTCGGGAGGGGAGGGGGGAGGTAAATTGGGTCGTGACAGATTCGAGTCTCCTCCCGCAGTCCTCACCCGAGTGTTTGCTCCCTCGTACATGTCCTTAATCACCCCAATATACTCCACTGGGACACTGCTAGCCTCCATACATCTCCATAGGACCTCTCTCGGGGCTTTATCATAGGCCTTCTACAGGTGTATATAAAGTCAAATTATATATATATATATATATATATATATATATATATATATATATATATATATATATATATATATATATATATATATATATATATATATATATATATATATATTAAATGTTGAATGTGCTAAGCTTTTTTGTATATTTATTTACTTTTATTTTTTAAATTCTTTTAATGAAAATCGTGTTTCCGCCAATACGGACGAGACAAAAAAGAGTAATTGAAGCATATTTAGGTCCAAGATATGACTCGATAGCTGATAGTAAGCATATTTCAGTTGCATCACATCCTATAATTTATGCATGGGGAAGTTCCAAAACAATGGGTTCCACACCATGTGGAAAATATATTAATTTTACGTACTTTTCAAACAGTTGTGTATTCTTTTTCTACTTTCAGCTTCAACAAACAGGACCACAAAACAAGTGGATCCTATTTATTGGGTCTTTTATAAAGTAACCTACTTTATGATTTATTAAATTAATTAAAGAGATTAAAAAGGGAGATGATGACAAAATGAAGTGCTAATTTCAAAAGCATAGGTTTAAACAAATAACTAATTAAGCCATTATATAAACAAGATATAAAGTTTTGGTTCGTTTGAGAATAATATTGCGATTAGTCATGCATGCTTTTGGTCCCAATATTCACATTCGCACTAAAGACTACTTTTGACAAGTTGAGGTAGAAGACTTAGACATTTATTAACTTAAACTTAGGTAATCCGGTGCACTAAGTTTCCGCTATGCGCGGAATTCAGGGAAGAGTCGGATTACAAAGGTCTATTGTACGCAGTCTTATCCTGCATTTCTACAAGAGGCTGTTTCCACAGCTTGAACCCGTGACCTCCAGGTCACATGACAACAACTTTACTAGTTACGCTAAATTTAATTGAAGCAATTAATCTGCTAATGCTAAGAGAATTTATTCTTTCGTATTCTAAATAATAAATGAAAACGTGTATTGACCTTTGCTTTAAATGCCAGGGGCGGAGCTAGAGTGTCAGGAGCGGGTTCGACTGAATCCAGTAGCTTTAGTTCGAACCCTTTATTTATCTTAAAAAATTAATTGAATAAATATGAATTATTAATTTTGAACATAACCCAATAACTTAAAATGATTAAACTTTTGAACTCATATACTTAAAATCCTGGCTCTGTCTCTACTAAAGGCATGTGTACACTCAACTTGATATAACCATAAGTCACCTCTGCTTTCTTAGAGTTTGAGTTCTATATTCTGACTATAATAAAGAATTTTTGCACTATCAGACTTTTCAAAAAAATAACTAAAGATAATTGTTACATGCAGAATATAAAGCAGCACAACGTATAGGAATTCAACTAATGTATTCTCGAAATACAATCAGACCTATTTATAATAACATTCTTATTTAATAATATTTTACTATAAAAGTTAAACTTTTACGGAACCAAATTTTATGCTATGTTATAATATATATTTTTTATAGCAACACTTCATTATAACATCCAAAAATATTTGAAATAAACGAGACTGTTATAAAAATATTTGACCGAAATTCAACGCATATTTGACCAATTTGTTTGATACAAGTTGCCAAGTCTTGTGACAACTGATAATTTAATACGTTTAATTTTAGTCAAAGGAGAAAACTGTGCCAACACTTTGCTAAAAGTCAGATGAAAAGTACAGCACAAAGAAATTAAGTGACAATAATTGATACTAGTATTTAAGTTATACACATTTTGCCATCTAGAGATAATTTGCCCAGGGTTAGAATACGTAGGTACGTGAGTATATCAGTTCTTCTTCATCAAAGGTTATGCTTAGATTGTTAAAGGATGAAATTTAAGCATATTGTTAAAAATATATCTACAATTTATAATATATTTATTGATTAGTCAATTCGTTCAAATTTCAGGATACGTCATACTGAAGTTTTAACCTCAAAGTTCAAATTTTAGAACAACGTGTTCTAATATTCGAAAACTGCGTCCATTAGTAGTTCAAAAATTCAGGTACTTAGTCCTGAAGTTAGGGTGAATTGACTAGTTTTTAAGTTCACTATAAATGAATATATTTTAAATACCATGCTTAAAAATGACTACTGGCATGTGCTTTGTAATGCTTGGATATGCCTGTGTGACATGTTATTAGTCTTTTTTTTTTTAGGATTTTATATTAGAATTACTATATAGAGTTACATGTACATTGTAATTCAATTTAACTTGACAGTCATGAATAAAACTAATTTATACATTAGGAGTGTATAGAATTTAATTCAATTCAATAAAACATATAAAGATTGAAAGTCAATATCGACAACATAGATATATAGGTAGCTTTATGAAACTGCTATATTTTTTATATTTTTTTTAAAACGAAATTGACATTGTCTTTCTATTAATTAAGCTGCAGCAATCAATTCTAACGTAATGAAGTTAGGTCTGTTATTCAAATTTGAGAAAGTTCATAAGAAAAAGTCAAATTCTCTCATTTAAATCTATTTTAAGAAATCTTATATGGAAAATTCAAGATCTGTCGTAAAATTGTATGTCCACTATCCTTGGAGGATTAGAAAAAAGAACATATAAACATTGCGCAATTAAGGAAAATATTTTCGGATTTTTATTTTATTTTTTCATCTTTGGTTGATTTAAATGTTTTGAAAAATTCGAGGAAATGTTTTCCTTATCAAAAGAATGAAAAACATTTTCCAAAACTCCTACTCAACCTTCTCCGCCTTATTCCTCTCCCTCACTAACACACCCCACGCCCACACACCTAACCCACCCTACCCCCTATCCAAAAAGTTTTTTTTTTCCACATTTCTGTTTTTTCGTTTTTCTGCACCATCTACCCCATCCCCGCAAAAAAAGTTCATTTTTTAAAATTTTATTTTTGTAAATTTTTATTTTTTCGTTTTTCTGCACCCCCCTCCCCCTCCCTCCCCCGAAATTTTCTTTATTATTAGTTTTAGTTTTTTCATCTTTCGATTTACAGGTTCAAAATTTTACAAGTTCCAAAGTTATGAGTTCGGAGGTTTATGTGTTTGGAAGTTTACGAGTTTAGAAATTATAAAGTTTACGAGTTCGAAATTTTGCGGTTTGCGAAAGTTTAGCGGTTCAGAAGTTTATGAAATTTGAGGGTTCAGAAGGCTGTTGGTTCAAAAGTTTATGGCTTCATGTTTATTGTATCTAAATTATTTATGAATGAGTTGAGAAGTTATTTTCCTTAATTTGCGTACCACACACCAAAAAATGAATAAGATTATTACTTTTCTAAAAAAACATTTTTCACGGAAAAAATATTTCGCTATACCAAACACACCCTAAAGTACTTAATTTGGCATTTAGTTAAGAGTCTCGTTTTGAATGGTATACACTAGTGGTGCTTATCAAGCAGATCGGGCAAATAATTACGCTTAATGATTTGGTTTAAAGTTATTGAATTATAAATATAGTAATCCGCTAGTCATCCAATAAGACAACGTGCATATTGATATCGGATTAACAATTATCGGGCAATTATCGGGGCTGTTTATCGGCTAAACCAAATAGAAATTTTTTGGACAATCAATATCAAACAGCCAAATACATAATTCAAATTGTCTCGGTTAATTTTTGAACAATCAGTACCATTAGCATTATTATCCACAAAACTATAAAAAACACCCACTTACAGACAAACTTCAAACTCTAATTGTAAGTGAAGTAATATGACAAACCTCACTTAAGTAAAAATGGGCGAGAGCAGTGGCGAAGCTAGAAATTTCTCTAAGGATGTTCCAACTTGGAAGAAGAAAAAAATTCTCGACAAAGGATGTTCAATACATGTCATATGCATAAATCTAATATTTTACCTATATATATATATTATAATTTTTTGACGAAGGGTGGTCAATTGACCACCGTTAGAAGAGCATAGCTTCGCCCCTGGCCGAGAGAGAAATTCAATTCATGTCTACTCATAATTCATGAGAAGCCAGAGATGACTATTGTTGCTCCCAAACACACACGCAAGTATACGTGGTCGACAAGTAATATAATGATAAGTTGAGTGTCTAACCCACAGAAACTTGTATAAACTACTCATTAAATCACTAAAATTGTTATTCAATCCAGCTAAAATCAAAGTCCAATAATATGATTATATTATACTACGATTCTAAGTTATAACGAAATTATCAAGTAACGAGTTGATTGTTTTGTATTTAGTAGAGACAAATATTCCAGGGTTTGATCGATTCACCATTCATATTGTGTTATAAGTAACTTTCCCTTTCATATAATTCACTCATTGTTGCTAATTAATCGATAATTGCTCTCATAGCTTTCTCCCAAAGTGCTACTCGCCTATTCGAAATAGATTAACGCCTATATTCCTATGAAATTAATCTATTAAGAACGCATTAAGATTACGATATTTAATAAAGCACGGTGACTAGGTATATTCCTATCCTAACCACAAATTCGCTTCCCTTAAGGTTAAGATCGCGCTCTCTTCAATTCTTCTCTAATCTATACACGATTTCCCCAAGCATAGCATAGATAGTAAATTGAACTTAACTGTTGGCCAGACAATTAAGCAATTAAACACAGAATTGAAGAAATAATCATATATTGGTGAATTATAATCAAGGTCAAGCTAATGTTAAACAACAATATTCATGGCTAAATCACAACCCCGGAACAACGAGTATTTAGCCATTCATGATGTAATTAAACAATTGCATAAGTATTGAATCAATTGAAAATACTAGAAAAGATGAAGAAAACTGAGAATTCTCCGCTTCCTAACGTTCCCGTGTGTGTTTTTCCTCTAATGTGGCGTCAACCTCCTCAAAATTATGTTTAGTTTTGCTTTTATACGTGTTGGGTAGGTCTAGGGCCGAATAAACCGTGTCCCGAGCAAAATAGGAAATATTTTCGCCACCGGCGCCCTGGACAGCACCAGGTGCCCACCAGGGCGCTGCCTCTAAATTGCTCACTGCCTCCAGCGCCACAGGTGGCGCCAGGCGCTGCTTGTGGCGCCCAAATGCCCATTTCGTCCGATTTTATTCTTTTTGGCTCTAGTTTTGCGTGTTTCGCCCCCAATTTCTCTCGAATAATTCCTACATATAAAAACACTTCAAATTAATATAAATCATCACAATTGGCATCCAAAACTCACGAAACAAAA
This sequence comes from Nicotiana undulata, assembly GCA_005239495.1. Taxonomy (NCBI): domain Eukaryota; kingdom Viridiplantae; phylum Streptophyta; class Magnoliopsida; order Solanales; family Solanaceae; genus Nicotiana; species Nicotiana undulata. The sequence goes on from ML261110.1 coordinate 19,713, forward strand.
GTAAAATATGAGGTAATATACATAGAAATATATATACTTTAAGTTAAACATCAACACCCCACACTTAGACTCTTACTCGTCCTCGAGCAATGGAAAAAACTACTACCCTCCAACACGTACAAAGTTCATTATAAATGAGCATTTTTACTTTTACTCACACACTTTACCCCTTGACTATGATCGGTACCGGCAATCAAGCATGAACATACAAAAATTCACATTCTTCCCTTTTTTTAAACATGCCAAAGTATAACAATTAAATCAATCATACCAACAACCTATTGCAACCACCCGACCTCAAGAGTCAACTTGTAACCACTAAGCCCTCTCAATTCACGCACTTACCCAACAAGAAAGTTTACAATATTACCAATTGTTCATGAGATCATGTGCCCTTACCAGCAACAAAAGAGTGAATATAAACTAGTCAACACATAAATATGCTTTTTGAATATAATTTAAGGACATCACACAATTTAACAAAATTTCACTCACTCTCATAAAGAATTCATATGCATCCCGTGATCATTGTCGTGCCCCCTTTTTCCCCAAGCACTCCTTTCGGGGCCTGGTTTAAAAGGGTTTACTGACATTTGTTGGGACAACTCATTCCTTTTGGGAAAGGGGTTTATTTATTTTAAGAGTCGCCACCTAACGATTTTAAGGTGCGTTAGGGCACCTATTGGGGTTCATTTACAACTAAGTTTGATAACCAGAGACAGGATAAGGGCTTGAAATTATCCTAAGGGAAAGGTGTTTGGCACCTCTCAGGATCCACAAGTGTGGTTCCCCGCCAAATAGCTTTTGTGAATTTGTACGATTAGCAAGTAAACGATTAAGGCCCAAATAATAGGGGATTTCGAAATGTTCATTGTCTAGGCACATATAAGTTACAAGTTTGAAAATGTTTAATAGCTAATGGATTTTTGAAAAGGATTATAGTCTAAGCCTGTTTATGGGGTAAGGGGGGTATCCTAGGTTTGTTTATAATATGAATCACATCAATGCAATATCCGGTATGACACTCCTCAAAGAGGGGCTACATGTGGTATAAGCGCACCGATCATTATATCTATATCTACTCTTTCCCACCACGTGAAGGTAATTAAAGCGAGTGTTGGTCTCGACCTCTATTTCATGGTGTTACCCATCCATTCCTATTAGTCCCGGAGGAGTTTAGGACTTCTATCCTATAAAGGAGGTTCTAGGCGGACCCTTAAGTTTTAAAGGTAAAATACTAAAGCGACATATTAAAAACAGATAGGACTTCCATTAAGGGGAGCATGGAAAACAAATAGAAGGCTCAGGTATACCTCCACAAATAATACACATAAACATCATGACTCATACACAGTTAAGGTCCAGATTCAAATTCAGATCCTAAGCATGGTATCTAAGTGATAACAACATAGACATATTTTATTGCATAACTCGGAGAGGAAGTCCTAATCAGTTTTGCTTACTGGTTTTAAGCATGCTGGTATCAATCACAAGAAGACAGTCCCAGTTTTAATTTCTAATGCAGGAACATGCAGAATAACTTGAAACAGGATTTTTAAATGCATACCACGTTATGCACAGTTTCAGAATAGGAAGAAATTACATTTTATTTTAATGTTGTTTTACCTAGACAGGATTTCTAAGTGTATAGCATGATGATTGCATGAATGACCACTGATGTTAACACGTTTATCTAGAACAAAATCTCTGAATATTTTCAGGACATGTAAGATGCACATAGGACAGAATCACATTAGTTTGTTTTTATGTTGTTATTTACCTTAGAGATAGGGTTTCTAAGTGATGATGAGATGCTAAAAACATTACATATATGGATCCTAGCGAACATGATATCTAATGCATGACATTCATGGCATATACTATACCTAATCATGGCTGCTATTGCGCACAGAAGAAAAGTAGACCTATGAGCATGATTTCTACCCTTGACTATACTACCGCATACATAGTACCCACCCCTTTTCACTATCCAACCCCAGAGTTATTTTACAAATAATTATTACAGGCCATCGGATATGAATTACATAACTGAAATAAAAGAAAATAAGAAGTTAACTATTAAGGAGCCTACAGTATAGGCCCAGATCTCCATGTCCTCAATGCCAAGATATTTCACAGCCTTTCTCATAATCCGGGTGTGTCAGAGTTCCCTAAAGACCTCAAGGGATCCCGGGCAGTGCTCGCACCTAGATTTCATTGCCAAGGTAGAGTAAGTGTAGTGTGGAATGGACAACCTTAGTGTGTCAAAGTTCAGAGGGAGATTAGGGGGTCCCAAAGGAATGCTCACACAAAGGGGGCAGAACTTAAGGGGTCTAAGAGTTGAGTGAGAGTGCTTGACATAGTTTTGAAAGAAGGTTGAGTAGGAAATAGTTTTAAAAAAAGGAGGTTTGATTGAAATGATTTCATAACAAAAGATTAACTGAGGAAACAATTTGAAAGATCATAAACACCAACCTCAGGACCAAACAAGTTCAGCATCACACAAAGGACCAAGAACAGTCCAGCAACCACAAGCAGGAGTGATGGGGTTTGAGGGACAAATACAGAGCATGTGAGGGCAAGCATGTAGCAGGCAGAAATATGCATAGGTATACAATCAGAAGTTCCTAAGGGGTTCAGGGAACTGCGGATACAGTAGGGTATAAGATTAGACTAGCATAATAGTATCAAATTGTTTAAGATAGTAGAGTACACCCTAATTAAACTAATGTACCAAACATAGGCATGAAGATTCACATAAAGACAGGTTTCAGGTACACAAAGACATCCTGGTTAGTAAAGCATAACTTGACATTTTATATGGAATCCAGGACTTTCGTTACATGTTGAACAACAAAAATAGTAAATAGAAGCATATCAGAAACACAATGAATTGCAACAGTAATAGAAACATGTTTGTTTGAGAACTGAAATTTGAATTAGAACATACCAGTGAAGTGAAGGCAGTAATAAAAAGTAAGAAGTAAGAGATGCGCAATAGATAGCCTTGGCTTGCAGCCGCCTAACTTAGAGTAATAGCAAGTAGCACGGAAGAGAGAATAGAGAGTTTTAGTTATGAGAGAGAGTTGTTGAACCAGATTAGTTCGTGTCCTTAATGAGAGAAGAGTATGCATATATATAGTTTTGAAAGCTGGGTGAAAAGTAAGGTAAAAATCAAAGACATAGATGAACAACATAGGGTAAAATATCAGAGAATCATAAAGCTCATGAGAAGCAAACACATATTATCAAAGACAAAATCAGTAACTTAGGGTTTAGGACTAGAAATTAGGGGTTTCAACACAACAACTCAGATAAGATAGAGAAACTTAAATAAACCATTAAAACACAGGAGAGACCTTAGGATAATACTGAAAAGTCATAGAAAAATCGTTTAAAAGGGGTCATGAAACCCTAGTTTGAAAACGAAGAGCCATTTTAGAGAAAATAGGAGAATCTTTGAGAAAAACAACATAATAGCTCAGAATATACACAGATCTATCATAGATCAAAAAGAATCAGAAAGTTTTAAGAGTTAGAGTTTCAAAGAGAACCCAGGAAAGATAAGAAAACCTCAAAATATTACCGGTTTTAGCTGGAAAGTCATAGATCTTACTCGAACGGCCGAAGATGGTCCGAAAATGGCATGAAAGGCCATAGGTGGGAGTTGAACAGCTCCAGGTTCACCTGAGGACCTCAGGGTAGTGTCAAACCGACGTGGGATGAGGCAGAGTCTAGGAGATGGTCTCCGGCGAGAGAGGTGGCCGGAGAAGATGGACAGAGTCCATCGAAGAGAAGGGAAGGTGGAAGGTTCTAGAGAGAACCAGAGATAGAGAGAGGGAGATAGAGAGACGGTTGAGAGAGAATGGGAACGGGGGAAATGAATTGGGGGGGGGGGGGGGGGTTTTTTTTACCAGTTTTGGTGGGTATAAGAGACAGATCCTGGTTGTTAAAGAATAACTNATGTTTAATTTAGGCTAGAATTTAAATAAAGATGGCTATTTGTTAAATACCCATTAAAATTAGATAAATAATTAATAAAAATAGCTAGTAATTACATAAAATGAAATTAAGGCTAAATAGGTGAAATTAAGGTGATTAACTAGTATTTAAAAAATTACCAATTATTGAATTAAAATAGCATAGAATGTATAATTAGGCTATGATTGCAAAGCTATTGTAATTACAACCAAATAATGCTAAATTGGCTAATTTATAAAATAATTTTTTTCTAATAGGATTAAAATGATGTATTGAACCAAGAGATGTTTTGAAATTATTTGCAATGTAATTTATGATAATTATTGGATGTAAAAGTACTGGATAAATTAGAAATAAATCTGAAAAAAATTATGGAAAATATCAACTATTATAAAACTGGTTTTGAAGGTATATATGAAAATTTAAAATAATTTGAGGAAAAATTGGGTATCAACAGCTGCCCCTCTTTACCCGTGAAGGATGAAAGAGTTATCGGGTAAAGATATGATGGCCAATTTTGACCGAGCGAAATGGATTGAAGGATTTTAGGCCGCACCCTGATTTCTGAGTTTCCTACATATCCCTGGTTTTATAGGAATCAGGCCGTATGTAGTTCAGGAGTCATCGGCAAAGTATACCGATGAAGATTTTTACAAGAACGGACGCAACATATAGGACTGGATGAATAAGCGGCTTACGGGGTAGTTAGGAGAACTAGAGCGGGACCGCTACTGCCAGGACGGTCGTTGCTCGCCGGATTACCTGCAGATAAATGATACAAGCATATATTTTGTGTAATTTAAACATGATGCAAGTTCCCGTCGGACTATGAATGCTGGCTTCGGACGGTTAAGGATGACGTCCTTAGACCATGACGTCCTGGGCTATGGATTGATTGATGCAGGATTCGCAAGCCATGAAATGATGTTCTTGGGCCATGAGGATGGTGCCTCCGAACCATGACGCCTTTGAACAATGATATGCATGATTGAAAGAGATCCTCAGGCCATGGTATGGTGTTCTCGGGCCATGAAGATGGTGCCTCCGAACGATGACGCCTTTGGACGAGTTGGTGATATTTCAGCCTATGGAAATGCAATAGTATGATGCTGACAAGACAGAGCTTAGTCTTGCGTATTGAAGGGCAGAGCTTAGCCTCGGAAGGCAGAAAAGTAGCCTTATGCAAAAATACAGATGGAGACAGTGCTTAGTCTCGAAAGGTAAATTGGAGGCAGAGCTTAGCCTCGGAAGGCAGAAAAGTAGCCTTATCCAAAAATACAGATGGAGACAGTGCTTAGTCTCAAAAGGCATAAAGGTAGCCTTATGTAGAGATGCGAATGCAGATGGAGGTAGAGCTTAACCTCGAAAGGCAGAATGGTAGCCTTATGCAAGTTGGAAGGCAGAAGGGTAGCCTTATGTAGAGATGCGAATGCAGATGGAGGTAGAGCTTAACCTCGAAAGGCAGAATGGTAGCCTTATGCAAGAATGCAGATGCAGGTGGAGACAATGCTTAGTCTCGGAAGGCAGAATGGTAGCCTTATGCAAGTTGGAAGGCAAAAATGGTAGCCTTATGCAAGTTGGAAGGCAGAAGGGTAGCCTTATGCAGGTTGGAAGGCAGAAGGGTAGCCTTATGTAGGTTGGAAGGCAGAATAGTAGCCTTATGCAAGATGTGAATGCAAGGGAGGTGGATCTTAACCTCGGAAGGCAGAATGGTAGTCTTATGCAAGTTGGAAGGCAGAAGGGTAGCCTTATGCAGGTTGGAAGGCAGAACAACATCCTTATGCAAGGGAAGGCAGAATAGTAGCCTTATGCAAGATGCGAATGCAGGGGAGGTAGAGCTTAACCTCGGAAGGCAGAATGGTAGCCTTATGCAAGAAATAAAATGATAGTAGAGTTTCTTAGCTGATACAAGATTGTGGCATTGTGATTATTGCGAGCATTGTGACTACGGAGCATTATTGGCATGTGTTGATAGCAAATGTCGGCAAGTGCAACGGTTTTGAGAATCACATTTTGAACAATGTTTTTCCCCTAGGCGGACAGTATGTTTAGGGATCTGGCAACCCTAGTGCCTGCATCCAAAGAAAAATTGTGAGTTCTGTAAGGGGAAGGTTAGTTCGTATCCCCGCTGGATTTGCTTGACTCGTTCGACTTGATCTGATGATATTGTTCGTATCATTGGGGTAGCGTTTTCTAAACAAAGTTGTTTCAAAAATAAGTATGCACGATTTTGTAAAAGTATGACATAATGTATAATATTTAAAAAATAGTTTTTAGATGAACCAACGATCGTGACGTGGCTCGAGACATTGTAACCTCTCCTGCTACGGAATTTTGAGGGTGCTCCTCAAAATTCTGCCCCAGTTTGATGGGTTGATGTTTCTGACTGTTGGTCGTGCCGCGATCGGCTGAAATTGCTTCGGAATTTTGAGGGTCCTCCTCAAAATTCTGCCCCAGTTTCCAATTGCGGGGGAAAATGAAAATTATATTGAATTATAACCGAACCCATAGGGTTGCCTACGTATCCCCTCTTAAATGGGAATCAGGTCAGGCGTAGTTCAATTCACAACATTAAGAAATCATAAAGATTACACATAGTAGTGCTTGACTGCGTCTGAATTGATTGGCTTTGGCCAGACTTCTCCATCCATTTCTACAAGTATGAGGGCTCCTTCTGTCAGCACTCGGTGAACCATGTATGGGCCTTTCCAGTTGGGAGAGAACTTCCCTTTGGCCTCATCTTGATGTGGAAAGATTTTCTTTAACACTAGCTGCCCCGGTGTGAACTTTCTAGGCTTGACTCTCTTGTTGAAGGCTCGGGTCATTCTGTTCTGATAAAGTTGACCGTGACATACTGCATTCATCCTTTTTCCGTCTATAAGGTCCAGTTTCTCATAACGGTTCCTTACCCACTCTGCACCGCTGAGCGCAGCTTCTTGTATGATCCTTAGGGAAGGAATTTCTACCTCGGCGGGAATAACAGCTTTTTTACCATAAACCAACATATAGGGAGTTGCCCCTGTTGATGTGCGGACTGTGGTGCGATATCTTAGTAAAGCGAATGATAACTTCTCATGCCATTGTCTGTGTTTTTCTATCATTTTCCTCAATATCTTCTTGATGTTTTTGTTAGCGGCCTCTACAGCTCCATTCATCTGAGGTCAGTAAGCTATGGAATTCTTGTGTCTAATCTTGAAAGTCTCGCTCATGGCTTTCATCAGTTCACTGTTAAGGTTGGAACCATTGTCGGGTATTCCACTACCCTGAGAACCTTAGCGTTGATTTGCTTGGTGACTTCTTCCTTGATTTTTAAGCTCATATCAGGTTTGAACTTTCTGAGCTTTTGCTTTACCGACCGACACATTGGATTGGTTGGCAGTTTGTGAGCCACAATAGATGTACTCAGATCAGTCATGCCATCATATGACCAGGCGAATATGTCCTCATACTCCTTTAGAAATTCTGTGTATTCTTTCTTCTCTGACGGTGACAAATGAATGCTGATGCAAGTTTCCTTGACATTTTCTAAGTCTCCTAAGTTGACAATTTCGGTCTCGTCCAGGTTGGGCTTAGGTCTGTTCTCAAAATTCTCAACTTCTTTGACAATCTCGTCGGGTATATCATCTTCCTCGAGAATAACACAACAGTCCATGCCATTGTCCTTTAGGAATATTTTTCTCAATGCGGCAAGTGCTTCCTCTTCCTCTGTCCCATAAATAATGCCAGCCTGGTGAAACGTTTGCTCCAGGCGCGGTATCGAATGCTCCAGTGGGTAGTAAGGACCACTCCATGGCGGCGACCAACTCTTGAATTCTTCCCAAGTGTACTCATATCCTAAACTGAAAGTGGTGTCGTGTTTCTTGAGCCTTATAGGTTTGGAGATCCCTTGGAGGTTCTTGCCGAGCCCTTTACCTAGCTCATACCCCCACCAATTCATCATGCTTGCGATCTTGCTATCCCACAATTTGTCCTTATCAATGGCATTGACTCGTTCAATGTGGTGGTAAGTTTCTCCACCTAGCTTCCTTCTCCCCTCGATTGCCGGAATAGTTTGACGACTGTAAATAAGGTTGCTACCGTCGCTATGAATGGTCACTTCCTGGTGATTCCATTCGAACTTCACTGCTTGATGCAGCGTTGATGCTATGACCCCAGCAGCATGGATCCATGGTCGTCCTAATAGCAAGTTGTAGGATGCTGGTACATCTATTACTTGGAAGTCGACCTCGAACCAAGTTGGTCCCATTTGCAGGCACAGACTGATATCACCAATGGTGGACCTATGAGAACCATCGAAAGCCTTTACATTGATTGCTCCATCCTTTATCTCATGTAGCCCTTTGCCTGGCTTCTTGAGCGTTATCAACGGGAAAATATTGAGACTAGATCCTCCGTCGATCAAAATTCTGGTGATGAAATAGTCTTCGCACTGCGCGGTGATGTGCAGTGCTTTGTTGTGACTCGGCCCTTCAGGTGGCAGCTCGTCTTCATGAAAAGTGATCTTATGACTTTCCAACACTTGGACTACCATATTGGCCATTTCCTCGTTAGTGATATTGTTCGGCACATATGCTTTATTCAGCACTTTTAGCAAAGCACTCATATGCGTCTCAGAATTTTGCAGCAAAGAAAGAATGGATATCTGTGCTGACGTCTTGTTCAGCTGGTCGATGACCGAATACTCCTTAGCATGTACTTTCCTCCAAAGGTCTTCTGGACCTCTCTCGATAATGGGTGGTCGATTAGAAGCCTGCTTGCTTGATTCCACCAGATGTTTAGGGGTATAGACTCTACCAGTTCTTGTCATACCATGTGCTGCAGTAGCCTCTTCAGTCTTGACTTTGCCTTTCCTTCTTTCCTCGGTTGTATAATCCCATTGTACAACATTGGTATAGAAGGGCGATGTGGTTGATATCGCTACTGTGATCGACGTGGCTACCATTACTTCAAACAGAATATGTGTCTTAGGATGCAAGACCGCAACCTCAAACGGTGCGGGTGCATCTGCCGGAGACATGAATTCAACCTCAATTGGTGCTGGTGTCTTTGAGGGTGACTCAGTTTCAAACTCAAGAGGCACATACATGTCTACCTCAGCATCCTCAACCGGCTGAATCTGGACTATGATTGGATTGAGAGTAACTGTCATTTTCTTTGGGTCATCGCCTTCCACGATCAACCTAATTGATCCCTCCGGATCCCAGTCATCTTCTATTTCAATCATGTGGATACCTCCACCCTTACGGCATGGAAGAGGATTGTTGCGAACGTTTGGAGCGGATTCTTTCTCCACAATGATCTTTTTGTCAATCAAGAACTGTATCTTATCTTTCAAAGAACGACATTCGTCGATGGTGTGTCCTTTCATGCCGGAGTGGTATGCACAGGACTTGTTTGGGTTAACCCACTGAGAAGGATTCTTAGGGGTTGCAGCAGGGATGGTGTGACATAACCAGCAGCCTTTAGCTTCTCATATAGTCGATAGGTTCGGCGATGGCGGTATATTATTTTGGAGGTCTGCGATCAAAATTAGGTTGGGGTCTAGAGAAGTTTTGGCGTGTAAGAGGTGATTGATAATGGGATGGCTGAGAGTTGTAGGTGTGGTAAACCGGAGCGGGTTGGGATTATCTGGGTGAAGCAGGTTGATATGTAGGTGGTGGAGATGATTGATAAGTTGGTAGTGGAGCTTGGTATGAGGGTGAGGGTTCTTGGTAATTTGGGGCTGGTTGATATGTGAGTGGAGTGTGTTGGGTAAATTTGGTATTTGAGGGGAGCTTTGGTTCTTTGTGCAACCATCACAACTCCCATGTCCCTTTTCTTGGACACACCACCGGGCTGTAAAGCCTTAATCGTAGCTTGCAAGGCTTCGAAATTTGTGACCATACCACTTTTAATACCTTCTCCAATCCTTTCACCCAATTTGATGATGTCGGAGAACTTGTGGTTCTCAATGATCATCAACTGTTCATAGTATTGCGGGTCCTGATCCCGGACAAAGAACTTGTTCATTTTCTCCTCCTCTAAGGAGGGTCTGACCTTAGCAGCTTCGGACCTCTAGCAAGTAGCATACTCGCGAAATGTCTCTGTGGGCTTCTTCTTCAAATTTTGGATGTAGAACACGTCTGGTGCGTTCTTTGTATTAAATCTGAACCTGTCCATGAAGTCAGATGTCATGCTCACCCAGTTTGACCACTTCTTGGGATCTTGGCTGATGTACCAAGACAAGGCATCTCCCTTCAATCTCCTCATGAATAGCTTCATGCGAATCCTTTCATTTTTCCCTACTCCAACCAGCTTGTCACAATAGGTCCTCAGATGGACCCTTGGATAACCTGTACCATCAAACATTTCGAACTTAGGAGGTTTGTACCCCTCAGACAGTTCAACATCAGGTTGTATGCAAAGGTTCTCATAGTTCAACCCTTCGACTCCCCTACTTCCTTCAACGCCTTGAACCCGGTTGGTCAGCTTCTTAAGTTCCTCGGCCAAGTTCTTGATAAGCATATCCTTTTCATCAGACTCAGGTGTGTATGAGATAGGCGGAGTGGAGTGTGGCATGGTCTCCACGTAGATAGGATTGTTATGGTGGCCTGGTGCATGGGTGTAGATATGGTCGTTTGTGGAGTTCTGAGGTTCTGGGATAAGTAGTGGAGTATTATTTGCGATATGGAAGGTGTTACTTTGGTTCTTTGGTGGAGTGGCGTGATGGTGAGGTGCGGGATGATTCTACTGTTTTGGGATATTTTGAGGAGGTGTAGGATTTTGAGCATTGGGGAGGTTGACGTCTGGGACGCTGAGGGTGAATGACAGGTTTGCCAAATTTCGAACATGATCAAGCTCTTCTTGGAAATTCAACAACTTCTGTTCAAGATGTGACATATTTTCGTTTAGAACCCGAATACCCTGTCCATCAGTGACCTTTATCCGTTCAATCGTGTTTTCCTTTCTGATGTTGCTTGAATCTTCCATTTTCTTTTTACCTTTGGATTTAGGAGGACTAGGAGGAAGGGTGGGTGGAGGGCCCCTGGATCTTGTGAGATAAGATGATGATGCCAGAGTGCACGAACTAACCTTTGGGGAGGGGAATAAAAGAAAGAAAAAAAAACAAAAAAAAGGTAGTCAAGTTAGCGAGGATTATGAAAAAGTATTGCAGTATTTAAACACATAGTACGAGAATGTAAAGCGCGTCCTAATTTGGGAACCTCTTTGTGCCTGAGTTAGGCCTAGCGACAAATTGATTTGGAGAACTTAAAATGCTAAATGCCTCATTTCATTGATAAAAAATAGATGAATCCCAAAATGACACTAAATAAACAAGAAATAAAGGCCACTAATGGACACTGGCCTTATTACATTAATAAAGCGAAAAAGTAAATTCCTATCTACTTGGTCCCAAAAGGGCCTTCCCCAGACTCAGCATTCTTGGCTCCCTCGAACAGATTCCCTAGCTCGGGAAGTCCCATCAGTAGGTACGCTCTGGCTAGATGGCCACCTTCGGTCCCTTCAGCCTTTTGACAATCCTCAACCCTTTTGATGAATTTGCCTTCCATCTCGACTATGGCTCGCTCTAAGTACCTTAGCCTCTTGTTGGTAATGATGGCCATGTCTTTCCATTCCTCAAGCAGCTTCTTATTGGACTCATGTATTTCTCGGTGCTCGCTCTCACATTCATGGATCCTTTTGCACAGTTGGTTGTATTTGACCTGGGCCTCGGCCTTTTCATCTATAATCTTGTGGCCTCAAACGAACCCTGGCTTGCCCAGACCATCCCAATTGTCTTCCAACCATCCCGAATAGAAAGGGAGCAACCGGCGTGATATCTGTCTGGCTCAATGGTGTCTTTCTCCATTTCAATCTTGCAGTGCCACATGTGTTGGGCTTGGCACTTGTAGGACTGTCATCATTTTGGAAGTCAGCTCGAAAATGGCTCATCTCGTCGACCCTTGGTATGACTTGCTTCCTACCTGCTTGTCTCATAACCCGGAGAGGGACGTAAGGGTATGTTCCTCTCATACCAATCAGTATCAGGAATAGTGCATCTCTGGACCGGGCGATGAACTCTTTTGTTGGAAACCATTCGAACATCCATTGGACTTGCTCTTCAGTCAGATTATCAAAGAGCTCAACCCATTCTTTGGCATTCTCAGGTTGAGCAAACATGTCAGGTATGTAGGTCATTCGCTTTGGATGGTGGAAAGCAATGTGGTCATTCCACGCCCTTCGCTGAATCTCTTGTCGGTATTGGCCCTTTTGGAGATGTTCCAAAAGCCAAAACTGTAGTAATAAATTGCAACCCTCGAAGTGTTTTGCTCCTCTTTGGCACTTCTCTAAGGCTCGGTATATGTCTGAAATGATCATGGGCACGATGCTGAAGTTTTGCCCACCAATTTCATAGCCAATCTAATATGGATTCTTTCTTTCTTCATTGGAAGTACGATTAGACCCAGGAAGCAAAACATGAAGACGAATACCCTGGGTGGATGTGTCCCAAGGATGTGATGGCAAATTAATCATGGAAGGTACAGTATGATTTGATATGGCCGTACCTTTCATATAGGTAGTCAAAAGGAATGTACGATTGTTTCAGGCATCCAATTCTGTGTTCTTCTTCAGACCCATCATTTTTAAGAAACCTTTGCCTGTGCGGTTCTCAGGCATTAGCAAACCCAGAGTTTCCCAAGCTAGACCGGCCAATCCTCCTATTTCCTCTAACAAAGGTGTCATTTCGATGTCCCCAAAGCGGAAGACGGCCCTTTCGCAGTCCCAGAATAGAGTAACAGCCTCTATCATCATGTTGTTAGGTTGGATATCCAAGAGGGATGGTAGATTACCCAGATATTTCTTAACGAGTCTTTTGTCACTGGAATGCAGATCTTCCCACCAACTTTGTAATTTTGGGTGGATATTGGTGACCATGCCGAATCTGGGGACTTCGTGCCTCATATTTCTGCAAGGTAAACAAGGTTAGGCCATTTCCCCCACCATACTCGACTATTTAACATCAACAATTAGCATGAAGCATTTAATTCTCCAAATAAATGCACAGAATGTGGTAATGTCCATTTGGGTTTATGGAAACCTAGTGGACTTTTGGACAAGGCTATCTTAAAGGCTATTGTGCGGACAACACGTTAGCCTGGCTAGGTTTTACCATGATGCATGCAACAAGATAATGGAGTAAGGTTTTATATGGGGTTTTAGACTGGTACCCTTGAGCGGACAACTCAAGGGGGAAAGGCACGGAACCATCGACTGCACCGTTGATCGACTAGTTTTACCGCAAATAAGCCTTTCCGAATTTAAGGGGTAATGATATAGGAAGGGCGCAACCACTCATCAAGCGTTGCTATAGGATTTTGTTTGGCATGAGTGGAGTATGAATGTTGGATCATGAATAATTCAATAAACAGTAAACACGTAGTCACGTATTTGCACGTTTGTGAAAGTAGTAAATACAACAGTTTATAATTTAAAGCAGTTACAAAGGAAGGAAACAAGAAAGATATGTCAGTTACTTTTGAGAGGAATTAAATGCTTAAAGGAAATAAACAAGTAATTGCTCATGGGAAGAGGTACAAATTCACAAAGCAATTTGAAAATGGTAAAATCCTGAAATCCCCAGTTGAGTCATCATGTTGTCGCGCCCTCTTTTTCCCCAAGCACTCTTTTCGGGTCCTGGTTTAAAAGGGTTTAATGACATTGGTTGGGACAACTCATTCCTTTTTGGAAAGGGGTTTATTTATTTGAAGAGTCGCCACCTAACGATTTTAAGGTGCGTTAGGGCACGTATTGGGGTTCATTTACAGCTAAGTTTGATAACCATAGACAGGGTAAGGGCTTGAAATTATCCTAAGGGAAAGGTTTTAGGCACCCCTCAGGATCAACAAGTGTGGTTCCCGGCCAAATAGCTTTTGTGAATTTGTACGATTAGCAAGTAAACAATTAAGGCCCAAATAATAGGGGATTTGGAAATGTTCATAACCTAGGCACATATAAGTTACAAGTTTGAAAATGTTTAATAACTAATAGATTTTTAAAAAGGATTATAACCTAAGCATGTTTATGGGGTAAGGGGGTATCCTAGGTTTGTTTATAATATGGATCATATCAATGCAATACCCAGTAGGACACTCCTCAAAGAGGGGCTACACGTGGTATTAGCACACCGGTCATCATATCAATATCTACCCTTTCCCACCCCGTGAAGGTAATTAAAGCGAGTGTTGGTCTCGACCTTTATTGCATGGTGTTACCCGTCCTTTCCTATTAGTCCCGGAGGAGTTTAGGACTTCTATCCTATAAAGGAGGTTCTAGGCGGACCCTTAGGTTTTAAAGGTAAAATACTAAAGCGACATATAAAAAAACAGATAGGACTTGAATTAAGGGGAGCATGGAAAACAAATAGAAGGCTTAGGTATACCTCCACAAATAATACACATAAACAACATTACTCATACACAGTTAAGGTCCAGATTCAAATTCAGATCCTAAGCATGGTATCCAAGTGATAACAACACAGACAGATTTTATTGCATAACTCTGAGAGGAAGTCATAATCAGTTTTGCCTACTGGTTTTAAGCATGGTGGTATCAATCACAAGAAGACAGTCCCAATTTTTATTTTTTAAGGTTGATTACCTAAGGCTTGACTAGGCGTGGGAGGATATGCAATAGTTGTTCAGAGTTGTTGACAGTTTCAGGTTGTCATATTCAAAAAAAACTTCCAGGTCTAAATGTTGCAGAATACATAGGAATTTATTACAAGTTATTAGAACAAAGTGAACTGTTTCATACTTAGTAATTAGACTAAGTGTGATTGGACGATTGTGATCCTAGAACATGATTTCTAATGCAGGAACATGCAGAATAACTTGAAACAGGATTTCTAAATGCATACCACGTTATGCACAGTTTCAGAATAGGCAGAAATGACATTTTATTTTAATGTTGTTTTACCTAGACAGAATTTCTAAGTGTATAGCATGATGATTGCATGAATGACCACTGATGTTAACACATTTATCTAAAACAAAATTTCTGAATATTTTCAGGACATGTAAGATGCACATAGGACAGAATCACATTAGTTTATTTTTATGTCGTTATTTACCTTAGAGATAGGGTTTCTAAGTGATGATGAGATGCTAAAAACATTACATATATGGATCCTAGGGAACATGATATCTAATGCATGGCATGCTTGGCATATATTATACCTAATCATGGCTGCTATTGCACCCTGAAGAGAAGTAGACCTATGAGCATGATTTCTACCCTTGACTATACTACCGCATACATAGTACCCACCCTTTTTCACTATCCAACCCCAGAGTTGTTTTACAAATAATTATTACAGGCCATCAGATATGAATTACATAATTGAAATAAAAGAAAATAAGAAGTTAACTATTAAGAAGCCTACAATATAGGCCCAGATCTCCATGTCCTCAATGCCAAGATATTTCACAGCCTTTCTCATAATCCGGGTGTTTCAGAGTTCCCTAAAGACCTCAAGGGATCCCGGGAAGTGCTCGCACCTAGATTTCATTGCCAAGGTAGAGTAAGTGTAGTGTGGAATGGCCAGCCTTAGTGTGTCAAAGTTCAGAGGGAGCTTAGGGGGTCCCAAAGGAATGCTCACACAAAGGGGGCAGAACTTAAGGGGTCTAAGAGTTGAGTGAGAGTGCTTGACATAGTTTTGAAAGAAGGTTGAGTAGGAAATAGTTTTGAAAAAAGGAGGTTTGATTGAAATGATTTCATAACAAAAGTTTAACTGAGGAAACAATTTGAAAGATCATAAACACCAACCTTAGGACCAAACAAGTTCAGCATCACACAAAGGACCAAGAACAGTCCAGCAACCACAAGCAGGGGTGATGGGGTTTGAGGGACAAATACAGAGCATGTGAGGGCAAGCATGTAGCAGCAAGAAATATGCATAGGTATACAATCAGAAGTTCCTAAGGGGTTCAGGGAACTGGGGATACAGTAGGGTATAGGATTAGACTAGCATAACAGTATCAAACTGTTTAAGATAGTAGAGTACACCCTAATTAAACTAATGTACCAAACATAGGCATGGAGATTCATATAAAGACAGGTTTCAGGTACACAAGGACATCCTGGTTAGTAAAGCATAACTTGACATTTTATATGGAATCCAGGACTTTAGTTACATGTTGAACAACAAAAATAGTAAATAGAAGCATATCAGAAACACAATGAATTGCAACAGTAATAGAAACATATTTGTTTGAGAACTGAAATTTGAATTAGAACATACCAGTGAAGTGAAGGAAGTAATACAAAGTAAGAAGTAAGAGATGCGCAATAGTTAGCCTTGGCTTGCAGCCGGCTAACTTAGAGTAATAGCAAGGAGCATATAAGAGAGAATAAAGAGTTTTATTGTGAGAGAGATTTATTGAACCAGATTAGTTCGTGTCCCTAATGAGAGAAGAGTATGCATATATATAGTTTTGAAAGCTGGGTGAAAAGTAAGGTAAAAATCAGGATTAATCAAAAATTATGGAATCTTGTATTAATCAGAGTGAATTCAGCCCAAGTACTCCCATAATTAAGGGAGTTATTCAAACGGTAAGTAACAAATAAGGAAAGAGACCATATATAGCTTAAAGGAATATTCAAATAGTGCAAGTATAGAGCAGGTAATTAGGCTAGATTCGTCAGATACTAATTAAGGAAATAGGAACCAATTAATAGTAAGTTAATCATGTAACAAGGTAAGAAATAATCTAAAGGTCAGAAATTAGTAAGAATATCCCCATAGGAAATCAGTAAAGGTTTTCAATCACAAGGAATCAGGGATTCAAATAATAGAAAATAATACTAATTACTATAGACTTCTATGCATGAAAGGAAAGAACACAATATAAGCAAAAGAGATAAATCAAGAACCCTAACAAAGTAAAAATGTAGAGAAGGAATAACATCAATTAAAGGAATTAGCCTGAATTAAATAGATAATAGGCAAGAAGTCAGAAACCCTAGTAGTGAAATCATACGAAATTAGGGATTCACATGAATCACAGAGTGAACAGTAATGTAAGCGGGAAAGCAAGAAAAATCAGAGACATAGATGAACAACATAGGGTAAAATATCAGAGAATCATAAAGCTCATGAGAAGCAAACACATATTATCAAAGACAAAATCAGGAACTTAGGGTTTAAGACTAGAAATTAGGGGTTTCAACACAACAACTCAGATAAGTTAGAGAAACTTAAATAAACCATTAAAACATAGTAGATACCTTAGGATAATACTGAAAAGTCAAAGAAAAATCGTTTAAAAGGGGTCATGAAACCTTAGTTTGAAAACGAAGAGCCATTTTAGAGAAAATCGGAGAATCTTTGAGAAAAACAACGGAATAGCTCCGAATATACACAGATCCATCATAGATATTAAAGAATCGAAAAGTTTTAAGAGTTAGGGTTTCAAAGAGAACCCAGGAAAGATAAGAAAATCTCAAAATATTACCGGTTTTAGCCGGAAAGTCATAGATCTTACTCGAACGGGCGGAGATTGCCGGAAATGGCATGAAAGGCCATAGGTGGGAATTGAACCTCTCCAGGTTCACCTGAGGGCCTCAGGGTAGTGTCAAACCGGCGTGGGATGAGGTAGAGGCTAGGGGATGGTGAGAAGCCATGGTTTCCGGCGAGGGAGGTGGCCGGAGAAGATGGACAGAGTCTATCGGAAAAGAGGGAAGGTGGAAGGTTCTAGAGAGAACCATAGATAGAAAGAGGGAGATAGAGAGATGGTTGAGAGAGAATTGGAACGGGGAAAATGAATGAGGGGGGGGGGGGGGGTTGTCATTG
>ML261110.1:37634-73058 GCA_005239495.1 Nicotiana undulata
GTCATTAGGGGTTAAATTAGGAAGGGGGAGATCTGGATCGTTGATCAAATTTGATCAACGGTCAAGATTGACTCTGAGTTGGGCCAGGTAGATAGGATTTTGGGCTTGGGGGTCTGATGGGTTATTTAATTGGGTTAGAGATCAGATTTAATTTAGGCTAGAATTTAAATAAAGATGGCTATTTGTTAAATACCCATTAAAATTAGATAAATAATTAATAAAAATAGCTAGTAATTACATAAAATGAAATTAAGGCTAAATAGGTGAAATTAAGGTGATTAAATAGTATTTAAAATATAAAAATGACTAATTATTGAATTAAAATAGCATAGAATGTATAATTAGGCTATGATTGCAAAGTTATTGTAATTATAGCAAAATAATACCAAATTGGCTAATTTGTAAAATAATTAAATCCTGATAGGATTAAAATGACATATTGAACCAAGAGATGTTTTGAAATTATTTGCAATACAATTTATGATTAATTATTCGATGTAAAAGTACTGGATAAATTTTAAATAAATTGATAAAAAAGTGAAAAAAATTTATGGAAAAATACCAACTATTATAAAACTGATTTTGAAGGTATATATGCAAATTTAAAATAATTTGAGAAAAAATTGGGTATCAACAATCATACCATAAGCTTGGCTGTAGTGTAGATCTCCACTAATTTAAGCTAGCCAAATCTAGGATCAATTAGGACTTTTAAGGTTGTAACGTAGGCTAAGGGACAGGTAGGATATATTTAGGAATAATGACTAACCCTCCTAAGCACTTTAATACACTACATTCACAATTCAACACATATTCTTCTCAACCAATTCACTTGCCACAACCCATATTCAACATAGCCCTTTTTCAATTAAGCACTTCTATACTTCCACTAGCACAATTTAATAGGAAGTGGAGGTGTGTATCTTTTTTTCTACATACTTTCACTATCATTTTTTTTCTTTTCTTCTCTTTTTTTTCTTTCTCATAATTTTTTTTTCTTTTTCTACACACACTCCATACATGAAAATTCATTGGCTAGTGACTTTAGATTTCAATTTTAGTGCACCAACGGGTCCTTCCATGGCTCCACTCAAAAACTAATCCCCCAATATCTCACCTTACTTCTTTTAGCGACTAAGTGTCTTAGGAGGTAAAGGTGCAAAAATCTCAGTTTAAGAACAAAATAGGGGTACGACTTGTAATGTGGGTGCCAAAGAAAAGGTCTATAGGCTTAAAGGGCTAGCAATGGAAAATTTTATTTTTATGTGACAAGCACATCCATGATCAAGCAAGAAAATGCCTACGCCAACTCCTAGATTAGCATAACCTACCATTTCGCTTCGATTAACACAAAGGGCAAGTTCTAGACAACACATGATAACATAGAAGATCACTAGGCCTCACACACACATTGCACATGACTCCATCACAATGGTTTTGTTCAACTCTCAAGTCAAGAAGCACATATAATTGAGAAGATTAAGCAATATTACACTATGTGGCATACAAGTCAAACAACTGAGCTAAGGCATCACAAAATAGGCTATTTATCTTTACTTAGGCTTCACATGTAAAACCAATTACAAGGAAAAACAGAATGTATGTCATAACCTAATATGCCGGCACCAAACATGTCAATGGGTATCTCAAAGTTACTCAGTTTCTTCCTAACTACTCCTAAAAAAAAATAAAGTGCCCGGTTCGAGCTACACCCTTGGAAAAGAACCGGTGCCCAAAGAAAAACCAAGGGATACTACCTAATTATCCTAAAAAATAAAAAAAAATCTTTTTGGTATTTTTTAATCGGACTTTATCCCTCAAGAAAATTGTCCAACAAATCCATTGTCGGGAAAAGTCCGAGCTTTTCTATTTTTTTTCATTTTCATTTTTTTTACAACTAAATAAAACTAACTCACCAAGATTAAAACAAACTAAAAATAAACAAAACTAACTAAAAAAAACTTAATTGACACTAATAATAAAAAAACAAAACACATTTAAACAAATTATACAACAACCCCACAAGTAGTATTCTTCCCACCCCACACTTAAATCATGCATAGTCCTCGATGCATATACAAATTAAAAAGCAAAGTAGGTGAAAAGAAATACTCCATGTCACTCGGAGTCCTCCATATCAGCTGTTGCAGGCTCATCATCATCGGGGCCTAGAGGCACCAAGGCCAGGGGCCCCGTAACCTCGTCACCCCCCATCATCCTCTATGTCTGAGCCGCGGACTGTGTTGACGTCCTCTGAAGAATGAATGGGGCTTCCATGTGCAATCCCCAGCATCTCTTTGGATGAACTGGATAACTCATTGCGTAATTGCATACGCTCCTCATCCGTAATGCCAGCCCTGGACATTAAAAAGTTCAGAGATTTATAAATATACCTGCTGAAGTTCTCGTCCCTATCATATCTCGCCGCCTGTGTCAGCTTGGAAGATGTCTCCAGCAGTGATGTGATGTCCAGTAGCCCTGTTGGAGCCTCAACCACCTCATCATAACTTGTGTACTCTGGCACCCCTCGGTCCATCAGATAATGAGTGAGCAAATTCCCAAAGAAGAACCGTTTAATCTACCGCCCAAACCTCGTACGAGCCATCTCCCCCAGCATTAATTTACCCACATTGATGGGTCTGCCCGTCATCAGAAAATAAATGACACACACTCTAGCTTGAGTGCAGTCGCTGCCATGCTCGACATGCATGAGTCTGGTATGTACAAAGTTCTGCCACACCTTGGTAGTCTTGTTAAAATCTGAGCAGACCATGTGAAGATGAATGTTGCCTTGTTTCCTGGTCCATTTTGCATTTGAATCAACGCCACATAAAGTGAGACGTATCAAAGTGTATTTGGGGTTGCGGACAAATTTTTGTAGTCTTCTTGGATCAACATCTTCAACACCCGAATATCTGCATAAGTCCTCCCTAGTCATTTGAATATCGACACCCCGTACATGCGAGGTGCCATGCCCTTGGCGCCAATTTGCATAGAGTTCCCGGACCATGCTTAGATTTGCAGGTCCGGAGCATTTCAAGAGCTTTTCCATATGCCTTGCGCAGAGTTGGCCCATCACCTCTGAAAAATTCCTCTCTAAAGCCTTGGTGTTTATCCCCATGTCGGTGATATAGCGACCATATGGAACAAAATTCATGTGCCAAGAAATTGCCGCATCATTTATCAAGTCCAACCAGGGTTGTCGTGCAAGTCCTACAAGGACCCCACACTTAAAACCAAAGTTGCAGTGTACAATATTTTCATGATTCTTATTTGAAAAAATGCAAGTGTTGCATGATAAAGATATGGGTACTCAAGACTTCCCCATGATACTCATATAAGTAATTGATCATGGCTACATGAATTCACTTGAATGTAAGCAATAGGCATTTGTGACTCCACTTTCTACACTACAAAACTATACTACATTAGCTAATTTCTACACAATTCTACACATACAATGCATAACATACATAGTGTAAAGACATAATGTTTTTCATTAAATCTCAATCCCCTTAGCATGGAAAAACATCCTTACACACCCCACATTTATCCCAAATTCATTCACAAAGACACTCGGTTACTCAGACTTCACCGGTGTACCCAAAATCATCATTCAAACATTTTTACAAACACCTTGTGGGCATAAAGTGTGAGCTTTAGAATTCAACAATGGTGGAAGATGGTGGCCTTCCCAATTTTTAACGGAGTAGAGGGACTTCTAGTTTACTACTCCGTATATACAATAAGCACATAATTTTCGACAATTTCAAGCCACCCACCATAACTTTTATTAAGAACACCATAATGGGGGAAAATTGAAGATTAGGGCTCTTGGGGAGATGTGATATACCTTGTTATCTACAACTAAACACACAAAAAGAAGAAGAAGAAGAAGAGCAAGAACAACATACCTGTGGATTGGAGAAGAAAAGCAAGAGAAAAAATGTGAGAGAGGGGAATGAGGAGAGGATACGGCAGTGAGGATTGGGAAGAGAGAGATGTGTGCGTTTCTTTTCATTTGTGTTTTTGGAAAATTAGAGTTTGGGTAGGAGATGGGTTATAGTATTAGTGTAGGTGGGTATTTGGGTTGGGTTAAATGGGTATGGGTTTATAAAATAAAAAGAAAAAAATGAAAAAGGAAAAAATAATAATTACATGCCCCCCACCCATCCCAGCGCCTAGCGCTGTGTATGGCGCTGGGAAAAAAACATTTTGTTTTCAGCGCCCCAGGCAGCGTTGGGCGCTAGCCTGGGCACAGTTTTTCGCTATTTTTTTTAACTAATATCCCGACCCCCCCCCCCCCCCCCCCCCCCCCCCCCCCCCCCCCCCCCCCCCCCCCCCCCCCCCCCCCCCCCCCCCCCCCCCCCCCCCCCCCCCCCCCCTCTCAAACCTTTTAAATGCTCAAGTACATGTCCTACACTATTATATCTATAATTTCTAATCCTACAAAGAAAAATGCAAAATCAATCTATTCTATCTAAAAAATAATTAAGAAGTTAACTATGAAAGCAATAAAAATTGGGTTGGCTCCCAACAAGCGCCTGATTTAACGTCGCGGCACGACACAGAGTCTCGATTTACTCATTAGCAAGCACAACTTTGGTTTTCTCACGATTCATGGGTCCTCCCCAATAGTGCTTGACTCTATGCTCATTCACCAAAAAAATTCTTTCACCGTGTATAGTTCGCAACTCAAGTGCACCATGAGGAGTTACTCTCACCACCTCAAACGGGACTGACCATCTCAATTTTATCTTCCCAGGAAACAATCTAAGTCAAGAATTGAATAATAATACATGTTGGCCTGACTCGAATTGACGCGGATTAATGTGATTGTCATGCCATATTTTGGTCTTTTCTTTGTAAAGTTTAGCATTTTCATACGAGTGCAGCCTGAACTCATCTAATTCATTCAACTCCAACAGTCTTTTCTCACCCGCAGCTTCAAGGTCCATGTTCAGCTTCTTGATGGCCCAATATTCTTTATGTTCGATTTCAACGGGCAAGTAACATGCCTTCCCATAAACTAACTTGTACGGTGACGCCCCAATTGCATTTTGTAAGCTGTTCTATATGCCCATAAGGCATCATCTAAATTTGCAGCCCAATCCTTCCTATTCACACTCACCGTTTTCTCTAATATTTGCTTTATTTCTATGTTTGACACCTCTGCTTGTCCACTTGCTTGGGGGTGATATGCTATTGCAACTCTATGGCGAACCCCATATTTAGCTAGAAGGTTATTCAACAACCGGTTGCAAAAGTGGGTTCCTTCATCACTAATCAAGGCACGTGGAGTCCCAAACCTCGAAAATATGCTCTTCTTCACGAACGCAGCTACAACCATGGCATCATTTGTCGGCAATGCAATCGCCTCTACCCATTTTGACACATAGTCAACTGGATGTACTTATTTCCTCTGGATGATGGGAATGGTCCCATAAAATCTATCCCCCATACATCAAAAATATCGACCTCCGAGATATTATTCAATGGCATTCTGTGCCTCCTTGTGATCGTTCCTGTTCTCTGACATTGGTCACACTTTTTAATAAATGCATGGGCATATTTGAATAGAGTTGGCCAAAAGAACCCGGATTGTAGTACTTTTGTCGTTGTTCTATCGCCACTATGATGGCCCCCATAAGGCGATGCATGGCAATCATACAGCACTAATTCCACTTCTTTATCAGGAATGCATTTCCTAATTAACTGGTCAACACATTGTTTGTACAAATATGGTTCATCCCAGTAGTAGAACTTCACATCATGTAAGAACCTCTTTCTTGCCTCAGATTCAATTTCCAGAGGAAGTACCTCACTCACAAGATAATTCACATAATCAACATACCATGGAGGAGGGTCTTGGGTTACAGCAAAAAGCTTCTCATCAGGAAACACTTCTTTAATTTCTCCACCCTCCTCCACGTGGTCATGATTTTCCAGTCTTGACAGATGGTCAGCTACTTGGTTCTCAGTGCCCTTTCGGTCTCTTATCTCCACATCAAATTCCTGCAACAATAAAACCCAGTGCATCAATCTAGCTTTAGATTCTTTCTTCATAATTAGATACCTGATTGCTGCATGATCGGTGTGGACTATGACTTTTGTTCCCACCAAGTATGCCTAAAAATTTTCAAAGGCCCACACAACAACTAACAGATCCTTCTCAGTGGTGGTGTAATTCAGCTGTGCATCATCAAAAGTCTTACTCACATAATAAATGAAATAAAACAACAGTGTCTTTCCTTTGGCCTAGCACTGCCCCAATTGCATGGTCACTGGCATCACACATAAGTTCAAATGGTAGGGACCAATCTGGTGCAACAATTATGGGGGCAGCTACCAATTTCCTTTTGAGTTCTTCAAATGCTTTCAGGCAGGCTTCATCAAAATTGAACTTGACATCTTTTTCGAGCAACCTGTACAAAGGAGTAGAAATTTTAGAAAAATCTTTAATAAAGCTCCTATAGAATCGTGCATGTCCCAAGAAACTCCGGACACCCTTCACAACATTTGGTGGAGGTAATTTTTCAACCACCTCCACTTTTGCCTTATCAACTTCAATGCCACTCCTAGACATCTGTGACCCAAAACGATGCCTTCTCGCACCATAAAGTGGCACTTCTCCCAGTTCAAGACCAGATTTGTTTCTTCACAACGGGCTAATACCATGCTCAAAATTTTCAAACAATCATCATAAGATAACCCAAATACTGAGAAGTCATCCATAAACACTTCCATGAATTTTTCCACCATGTCAGTGAAAATAGCCATCATGCATCTCTCGAAAGTGGATGGTGCATTACAAAGACCAAACGGCATCCGCTTGAAGGTGAAAGTGCCATAAGGACAAGTAAACGTGGTCTTCTCCTGATCCTCTGGGTATATGACAATTTGATTGTATCCAGATTACCCATCAAGAAAGCAATAATATTCATGTCCCGCTAATATGTCCAACATTTGGTCAATGAAGGGAAGTGGGAGTGATCCTTGCGGGTTGCCTTGTTGAGCCTTTGATAATCAATGCAAGCTCTCCATCTCGTAAACGTGCGAGTAGGAATTAGCTCATATATATCATTCTCAATCACAGTCACCCCCCCCCCCCCTCTCTTTTGGGGCACACATTGAACCAGGCTTACCCAGTAGCTGTCAGAAATAGGAAAGATGATACCTGCATCAAGCAATTTTATTACTTACTTCTTTAATACTTCTTTCATAATGGGATTTAACCTCCTTTTCTTCTCAACACTAGGGCGGTGTCCATCTTCCAAGAAGATTTTATGCATGCAAAATGATGGACGGATTCCTTTAATATCTACAATTGTCCACCCAATTGCCTTTTTGTGCTCACGAAGTACTCTGAGCAATTTCTCTTCTTGTGTGTTAGTCAGGCTAGATGAGATAATCACGGGAAATGTATCAGAGTTCCCCAAATAAGCATAGAGAAGATGTGATGGAAGAGGCTTAAGTTCTAGCTTTGGAGCTTCCTCAATAGATGGCTTAGGAGGGGTCAGAGTAACAGGCTTGTTCAGCTTCTCAAATTTTCCTAGCCCGTGGACATAATTGCAGGACATATCAAGTACTTGCTCAATTTCTCCCCTCATTTCATCTTCATTATCTTCTTCATCCTCAACCAAAACTCGTTCAAGAGGGTCAACAAGACTCATATAAGGAACCACAGATGCATCATTTATTTCCACCACAGTAATCATGGATAACTCTTCATAGTGGGCTGGTAATTTGAGTGCTTTATATACATTAAATACCTCCACTCGATCACCAACTCTCATCGTCATCTTCCCTTCACACACATCAATAATATCTCAGACCGTGGCTAAGAAGGGACGCCCCAAAATAAATGGGACTTCCTGATCAGGCTCGTAATCCAAGATAATGAAATCAACAGGAAATATGAAAGAGCCCACTTGAACTAGCACATCTTCAATAACTCCTTCAGGATGAGCAAGAGAGAGATCAGCCAACTATAAAATTACCGTTGTTGGGCGTGTCTCACCCAACCCCAACTGTCTGAACACAGATAGCGACATCAAATAAATGCTCGCCCCAAGATCACACAAAGCTCGCCCGACTGCTTGCTTACCAGATAGTAAAACTACTCAGATCCTTTAATTTCTGAGGTAGCTTGCTTTGAATTCTTGAGCTACATTCCTCAGTGAGTGCCACAGTCTCAAACTCAGTCAGCCTCCTTTCATTGGCCACAATGTCCTTGATGTATTTAGCATATTTGGGCACTTCCTGTAAAATGTCTACCAATGGAGTGTTGAATTGCACCTGCTTCAAAAGATCAAAGAACATTTTGAACGCGGCATTATCTTTAACTTTCTTCAACCTTTGAGGGAACGGAGGGGGTGGACTTGTAACCAATAATGGGGGTTGCTCAACCATCGCCCCTTCAACTGGCTTCTTTAAGTCCTTTGATTTGTCTGATGTTGATTCTATAGTGGCTGGCCTCTCATTAAAAGTTACCTGATTTCTCTTCTTAGACTGAACCTCTTCCAATTGTCTCTCATTCCTCAATGACACGACTTAAACGGATGCTTTAGGATTAGCCTCAGTGTCACTTGGAAGAGCTCCCACTGGTCTGGTATTTTGGCCACTGGAAAGTTGTTCCACTTAACGTGCCAAATCTCATTGCTACGGCTTGGGGTTGTTGATCTGCCATTAATTTCTGATTGAAGGCTTGTTGACCAGCCATCAATTTCTTCATCATCTCCTCAAGGCTAACTTGTGGTTCAGCCTGAGGTGGTCTGTATTGTTGTTGAGGTGCTTGAGGCCTGTATTGATTCTGAGTTCCTTGATTTCCACCCCAAGAGAAATTTGGGTGGTTCCTCTAGTTGGGATTATAAGTGTTCCCATATTGATTTGCCTGACCCCTATTTAAATTACCCACAAAGTAGATAGACTCTGGATTAGCTGTGCAAAAGTCACTCGGGTGACCCTCTCCACATACTTCACAAAATACCTGAACATGTTGCACTGGTTGAGCTTGTTGTTTGTTAATGATCATGGTCATCTGGTTGACTTGGTTGGTTAGTGTAGAGATCTGTGCTGACAATGCCGAGACAACATCTAATTCAAGAACTCCTGGTGATTTTTGTACCATATTCCTACCCATCTATCCTTGCCAATCAGGATTGCTTTTGTAGAATTTGTTCAATAATGCATTAATTCCATCAAAGCTTTTCTCCAATACTTGACCTCCAGCTGCAACATCTACCGCAATCTTTGTTTGGGGATGGAGCCCTTCTATGAAAGTATGAGCTAACACTTCGTTTGTCTGATTATGATGAGGACAGTCTCTAAGTAGCCCCTTGAACCTTTCCCATGTTGAATATAAAGATTCGCCTGCTTTCTGTTTAAAGGCAACTATCTCACTTATGATCTTTGCAGTTTTGCCTGAAGGGAAGAACCTTGCCAGAAATTTTCTTGCCAAATCATTCCATGATGTAATGGAATTAGCTGGTTCTGCCTTTAGCCATCAGTTTTCTTCGCCCAACAGAGAGAATGAAAAAGTGTGAGCCTTACATAATCTGGACTGACCCCGTTAGTGATATAAGTATCACTAATCTCCAAGAAGTTCAGAATATGTTGTTGTGGATCCTCGTGTGGAAGACCCATAAACTGTTCGTTTGCATGAAGTAGCTGGATCATGCTCTGTTTCAGCTCAAAGTGCCTAGTGATTCTGGGCTTCACAATGCTGGAGGTAACATTAGCAATACTAGGCATTGCTACCTCCTGAACAGCCACATGTTGCTCCTCTGCCATATTCACGGGAAATTGAACGAGTGCCTGAATATTATTGATATCCCTTGCTTCCCTCAACCTCCTGTGAAATGTTCGCTTGGGTGCGGGGTCAAAGCCGTTGAGTTTGTCCTGGCTTCTGACCCTACGCATTCAATCAAAGTTCCTGAGATTAGAGCAACAATCAAGTAACGTTAGACTAGACGAAATAAACAATTAAAGCAAAAACTAGAAAGTAGTCTATATTCAAGTCCCCGGCAACGACGCCAAAAACTTGTTACTCCCAAATGCACACGCAAGTATACGCGGTCGACAAGTAATATATTGATAAGTTGAGTGTCGAACCCACAGAGACTTGTATAAACTACTCACTAAATCACTAAAATTGTTATTCAATCCAGCTAAAATCAAAATCCAATAATATGATTATATTATGCTACGATTCTAAGTAATAACTAAATTATCAAGTAACGAGTTGATTGTTTTGTATTCAGTAGAGACAAATATTCCAGGGTTGTGATCGATTAACCATTCATATTGTGTTCTAATTAACTCTCCCTTTCATATAATTCACTCATTGTTGCTAATTAATCGATAATTTCTCTCATAGACTTCTCCCGAAGTACTACTCGCCTATTTGAAATAGATTAATGCATATATTCCTACGAAATTAATCTATTAAGAACGCATTAAGATTACAATTTTTAATTAAGCATGGTGACTAGGTATATTCCTATCCTAACCACAAATTCGCTCCCCTTAAGGGTTAAGATCGCGCTCTCTTCAATTCTTCTCTAATCTATACACGACTTTCCCAAGCATAGCATAGATAGTAAATAGAACATAACTGTTGGCCAGACAATTAAGTAATTAAACACAGAATTGAAGAAACAACCATATATTGGTGAATTATAATCAAGGTCAAGCTAATGTTAAACAACAATATTCATGGCTAAATCATAACCCCATAACAACGGGTATTTAGCCACTCATGATGTAATTAAACAATTGCATAAGTGTTGAATCAATTGAAAATACTAGAAAATATGAAGAAAACTGAGAATTCTCCTCTTCCTAACGTTCCCGTATGTGTTTTTCCTCCAACGTGGAGTCAACCTTCTCAAAATTATGTTTAGTCTTGCTTTTATACGTGTTGGGTAGGTCTAGGGCTGAATAAATCGTGTCCCGGACAAAATAAGAAAGATTTCTGCCACCGGCGCCCTGGACAGCGCCAGGCGCCCACCAGGGCGCTGCCTCTAAATTGCTCATGCGCCATAGGTGGCGCCAGGCGCTGCCTGCGGCGCCCAAATGCCCATTTCATCCGATTTTGTTCGTTTTGGCTCTAGGTTTGTGTGTTTCGCCCCCAATTGCCCCCGAATCATTCCTACACATAAAAATACTTCAATTTAATATAAATCATCATAATTAACATCCAAAACTCACGAAACAAAAGTAAAATATGAGGCGATATACATAAAAATATATATAGTTTAAGTTAGACATCAACTATCATTAACTTTAGACAATTATATCATTCTATGTACAACTACTTATATAACAATGCAGTAATAAGTTTATATACATAGGGTTACAAGTATAAACATAAAAATTCTTAACAGGTTAACTGTTTACCGGATAAGAAAATTGAGTAATCCACCCTTAAACCATTAAGCAGTTAATTATAAAATCCAATCAGTTCACCATCAATTACCCCGATAATCCGATACCAGTAAGCCAATAAATCATCGATTCAATTCAATTAATGGTTTCGGTTCTATTTTGAACCGCCCTGTATACACTTTGTACCTTCTAATATTTCTTTGTGTGTCGGAGGATAATGTTGCTTTGGTTTTATTCACTTGCGTGATTAATTCGAGCTAATTTATTTTTATTTGTTGTCTTGTCTCTCTTTCGAAATAAATTATTGATCACGCTCAACTATATCTTATAAAAAGACTAAGCGGACGTTGCAAATAAAATCTGAGTATTTAGCCCAGAGTCGAATCCCACAGGGAATTAACCTTTCAATTATTGTTGTTAGACTACGCAAGTATCAATAATCAATTTTCCAAAAGTTATGAATATCAATTTCTGATGTTTTTACTAACTATAACTGAATGAAATTAAATAAGCTAGAAGATAACTAATATTGAGATGTAAACAGATGCGATAAGGATCTAAGGTTATGGTTTTCCCCGTTGATGGAATCCCTTCTTGTATATTTCATATAGTTTGGCCTAATTATCTCTATCAATCATGAACACTTATGGTATTGTAATTCTCTCTCGAGCAATTACGATAATTTACTAGGCGCACTCTCTCGAGCTACGCTAGCTGATTTTATTACAGTTCACTTTAGATTGCACCCAAGGTATCGTTATCTCTAATCCAACCTTTAAACCCTTGGTTATGGATCTCTCCTATACTTTGTTAGTGGTGTTGTTCAACAACTACCTAAATATGCACTCTCTCTCGAGCAGATACACACTAAATAGGCACAGCTAATTGAGGGTCCTTCAATCAACTACAACAAGAAAGTAGTTGAACAAATAGAGATTGAAAACCAAGCAAAACTATATTAATATAACAATAAGTTCATCCTCAATGGGTTCCACCAAAACCTTAGACTAAAGAAGTTATCTACTCATAATTGTATTGAAAATAACAAAAGAATTCATTAAACAATATTAAAATCACAAGGAAGGGAGATGAGAATTGATGCCCAATTGCCCTCCTTGCCTCTTGTCTTTGCTATTCTTGAACAAGCCTCTAAACCTTGATAAAATCTTCCTTTGGGCGAATTGAACCTTATATAGGTTAAGTGAAATTTCCCCAAACTTCCAATTGTAGCCCTGAGAAATAACGTGCACGACTAGAACTAGCGCGCTCGCGCTAGTCCTCGCGCTAGTGGGCGCGCTAAAGGGGCTTTGTTCTGCCCGGGGGATCCCTGGGTAGCACGGTCGTGCTAGTGCCCGTGCTAATGCCCTTTTGTTATGTCCCGGTAACTGGACTAGCCTGGTTGCGCTAGTGGACTTATATTCTGTCCAAGCGACTTTCAGCCTTCTCTTCACACATCAAATATTCAAAGGGGCTTTCTTCCTCTAATTTTGCTCCAAACACCATCCTAGGTCCTCATAAGTGTATTTTTCTCATGCGAAAGATAAAATCAACAATTAGAGCCATTTTAACATCATATAACATCCTTAAGATAGTGAAGCATCATTAAGTTGGAGTGTAAACCTACACTAACTACGTAAATTTAGCCTGTTATGAATTAATTTCTTAATTTTGACTACTCTAATTTCACACCTATAAAGCAGAGAAAATGTTGATTCTGGCATTTTTAATTAACTATTCTTCAGGTAAGTATAACCTTCTCTAAACATGAAAAAGTGGACTTCAAAACTATCACATTACTTGAATTTTTCAAATTTTTGCTTAATAAACTAAAGACATCATTTTGGATTTTTTATAGAGAACAATTTATCCATATTGCATCTACTTGACGTGAATTCAAATTAATTAATTAGTCTGCTTCCAATACCTGATGGTTAAACGAAAATATCACCTTGACCACTTGTTCTCTATCATGAATCTTCTAAACTAAACTTTACTTAGTTTCATTTAATTAAATATGAGAAAAATTTAAGAAAATAATAAAGAAAGAAAAAGAGAAAACTTAGTGCTTTCGAAGCTTTCGGTGTAAGAGATCAGACTTTCATGTGACGTGACATAAGAAGAATCCCTTTCGTAGTTTTTGGATCACAAAATCTTTTATTTTATTAAAGCATGGTATTAGGCCTTTTCCGTTAGACGCTTATTCGTAAAAATAGTACGGGCTAACTAATTTTTAGATTGATCATTCAAAAATAGTCAGTATTTATAAAGTCATTGAAAAATAGTCATTATTTTGCTGTAATAAAGATCGATCCAGCATAATATACTGGAGATCGGTGCACATGTGTATGAACTTCCAGCCCAATACGAAAAAAGTTCCAGCATAATATACTTGGAGATTGGAGCACCTGTGTTTGAACTTTCAGCATATTATGCGGGACCGGTACATTATACTGGAACCCCATTATATTATGCTGAAACTCCAGTATATTATGCTGGAAGTCGAGTATATTATACTGGAACTCCAGTATAATATGCTAGAGTTTCGATATACTTATGCTGGAACTCCGGTATAATATATTAGAGTTTCAGTATTATATTGGAAGTCCAATATATTATGCTGGAGTATTTTTCGGATTTTGAACAGTGTTTTCGTTCAGATTTATCTTTACATGAAAAATGGCTAAATTTCGATTACTTTTGAAACTGTGACTATTTTTTATTGACCACTTATAAATTTGGCTATTTTTAAATTTCTCCCTAGCATGTTTTATGAAAAAGAAAATCATTTAAAGCTCGGATTTATTTATTTATTAAAAGTACTTCTATGTGACATTATTACATTTGAAAAATCAAAGAGGTTAACTCCGATTATGAATTAATTATTGTGACTTATATATTATAATCTTTAATTATTTGAATTTTATTTTAAAGATTTGAAGATTCTATATCAAAATAATGAAAGTTAAATAATTTGGCTCTCACGTAATCTTGGAGGAAGTATACATTTTTAATCCATTGCACAAATTTTTATTCTCGTTGCTGTGCCCTAACACCATGACAGAAACTGATTAAACATATATTACTAAGGTAGTACATATAATTGAGATTGACCTCTAAAGATACCAATAATTATGTCCACAAAATTATTTATACAACACATACGCCAAAAACTTGTTGCGGTCAAACGCACACGCAGGTATACGCGATCGTCAAGTAATAAAGTGACTAAAAGTCGGATGTCGAACCCACAAGGACTTGTGATTAACTATTAACTAAATTAGACTATCCTAATTATCTAAACAAGAATTAAAACTAGACGTATTTGATTCTAAACTAATTAAAATAAAGAAAAACAAATACTTAACTTTAAACAAAAGAAGAGCAGATTTTTATGTTATCAATGTGATGAAAACGATCTAGGGTTATGAGCTATCTAATATTCCTATTGTATTCTTCAATTGAATTGACTAACTAATTTATCTAGTTTATTGGTTAACAGGGTTAATATTGCTCATAAGAATCTGTCGAGTTCTTACTCGCATATTCAAGCTAGCCTAACGCCTATATGTCTATGGAGTAAGGACTAACAAGAACGCATTTATAATTCCTGTAAATCAACCAAGTAAGGCAATTAGGTATATGTCTATCCTAACCGCGAATTTGTTCCCCGATGCCCA
The DNA here is from genome assembly GCA_005239495.1 of Nicotiana undulata. NCBI lineage: Eukaryota > Viridiplantae > Streptophyta > Magnoliopsida > Solanales > Solanaceae > Nicotiana > Nicotiana undulata. The sequence goes on from ML261110.1 coordinate 52,700, forward strand.
GGTTCAAGAACTTGCTCAACTCAATCCTATATGCAATCTAGAATTTCCACTTTCGAGTTCAATTCTAGATTCGTAGATAGTATTCAATTAGTGATCAAGTAGTCGAATAATTAAGTGCAGGACTGAATAAATAAACTAATACGAAAAATCAAGAAATCAAAATCAATATTCGAATAACAATAGTCATGAAAGAACCACAACCCTAGAACGTGAAGTTTAACTCTACATAGACATGGTAGCAAAACAACAAATCATACAAAGACACATAAAAATTACAAAGTTTGATGGAAGAAAGATGGAACTTGATGAATTTCGGCCTCCACGGCGGCTCTGTGCTTGTGTTTTCCTCTCAAAAACGTCCTCCCGCGTGTTTCGTACTTTTGTTCCTCTCTAAAAATCACGGTATTCCCTCTCCAAAATAGGTTTAGGGTGTTTTTATATGAGTTGGGGGTGTCTTGGGGTCGAAATACCCCAATTCTAGACGAAATAGGATAACTTCACGTCCCGAGCGTCCAGGGCAACGTGGGGCGCTGGCCCTGGCGCTAAAAAAAATAGCAATCTGAAATTTGCGCGCTGGCTGTGGCCCTCAAAATTCGACTTTTGCCTTTTTGCTCCGATTTTGCTCCAATTCGCGTCGTTTCGTCCCAAATTACATCCAAATGATTCCTACACATAGAAATACCGTTATTTAGCATAAATCATCATATTAAACATCTTAAATCTACGAGACATGAGCAAAATGTGAGGCAATTTATACTAAAATATACATACATTAAGCCGATTATCAGAAAGGAAAAAAAGGAAAAAAAAAAAGGGAATCCAAAGTGCACAAAGTTAGTTGAGATTGTGACCTAGTACTCAATGAAGTTTATGAAAATTATTAGAGATTAAAATCTAATTATAAATGGAGGTAAAAAGGCCTTTTTTTTAAATCATTTTAAAGTTTTATCAGGATAATTATATTTGATAAGTAGAGTTATTGATATTCAAACTAAAGGGATATGACAAAGTACCTGGTTAAATAATTAAAGCACACACACTAAATTGGAATATTATTATAATAATTACACACTCAAATTATTTATAAAGTAACCATATATATATAACTGAAATTATAAAGAGCTGGGCACAGTTAGACGGATATTCATCCTTAGACCCTTAAATAAGTTTTTTAATTAAAGCTCTTCATTAGAAAAAATAGATAATATTTTTATCTAGATTTATTGATGCTCTATATAGCTATAGAAGGGGAACATTAAAACAACGATAAAGGTATTTTCGCATATCTTATAGGTTATGGGTTCGACTCATGAAAATAGCAACTAGCATATGTATTAGGATAGACTGTTCCTTAGGAAGCGACTTTTTCTTTACCCTGTATGAATGCGGATTCAACGAACAGTATTTTTATATTATACGAATATCGAATATCGAATATCGAATATCGAATAAAAAAATAATTATAAAAAAAAAAAAAAAAAAAAACCCACATGTCTCTAACTGATTATCCCAATTGCCATGATCTTTGAACCTTTTCCAAAGACTCATCGTATCTTCTTTGAATTCTTTTTTAATGGAATCTTGTTTGTATAATTATAAACAAATAAGGACACAGTTATACGTGGAAACTATATGGAGTGAGTCACCAAACATAAACTGGGACGTGGCAGTCTTCTATTACAACAGTGTGGTCGTTACTCAAACGGCAAATTTCCCTTGTCCTTTTCAACTTTATGCTTTAGCAATTAGCAGCCCATTGTTTAATACTAATCCTTACTACTTTCTAAAAAAATTGAAAAGTTTTTATTGCAATTATATCCTTGAGATTTTGATCACCTTGTACTTTGCTTCCCAATAATTAGAGACGGACCCAAGATTTTATAAAAATGATTTTAATTTATTTTAGAAGTACATAACTTTAGCCGGAAAATAATAGTTATTAAGTGGGTTCAAATAAAATATTTATATAATTTATGGTACTTTAATCGTAATTTAAATATATATATATATATATATAATATTATTTGTTGGTAAAGCGAATTCACGTGCGTCCGCCACTGCTAATAACCATGATAATCTCTTTTCTCCTCCTTGAGAGCTCGAATTTTGACATTTTTTCGGAAAATACAAAAATACTTAACAATATACCCAATGAAAATCCACATGTGAGGTTTAGGACGCAGATGACGCTGATAGTGTACGCATAACCATACCTTGTGAAGATGAAGATATTACTTTGGATAGATTTTCGGCTCAAAGAAAGCATAATCCCAACAGTCATGAAAAGAATAAATACAATAGTGGAGACGTCATGAAAAAATAAGCATTAGTAATAAACTAAGAATAAGAAAATATGAGCGTAAATAAAGTGTGAAACAATTAGATTCAATATCGTCTTTCTCCAATATTAGATTTATGCAAATAATATTACTTCTTAGGATGTTTAAGTATTTCATTTGGAATTACTTTGGTGATATTACAAAATTTGTTCATCTTATATACAAAAGATACTATAGTGAGATTAAATATTTACAAACTTTTGTGGGTACATCAAAGAATGTTGACACTAACATTTAACATTTCTTTAGCCATTTGTAGGGGTGTCAATGGTTCGGTTCGGTCGATTTCGGTCGATTATTTTATAAAATTTGTGCCATACCAATTTTTCGGGTATTCTCTTATTTATAACCACAATTAAATTTTTCAAAATCATCCCAATCATGTCGGTTTCTCTTCGGTATCGGTACAGTTCGGTTCGGTAATTATTTTAAATGTCATGTAAAAGTCCGTAGAAGAAGTAGAATGCAATAACATACGTACTTTTATAGGACTTAGAAAAATGCTCTAGACATGTTTACTGTTTAAAAGGTGACGAATTAAAAAAATATGAAAGATGGCTAGAGTATAGATTCATCAACTATTCTACTACATCGTAAAAGAAGTTAAGAAAATATCCAAAAAAAACTATTAATCACACACGAGCGGAAAGATATTAACCAAGTTGGGATTCATGAATAAAGTCTATAGAAGATTAATTCAAAGATAAATTTAAATCATACGAAAGGAAACATATTCAATACATTGTAGTTTGCTACACATATTCGCTACAAAAATATGCTGGAAATATTTTAGTTTCAATAAAAATAGCATAATAAGTTTGGGGATTAGAATTTTGAGTTTAATTACTTGTTGGCTTGTAACTGCTTCACAATTACAAGGCCCAAGAAAAAAATTTAATGCTTTACTATTTTTAAACTTAATATATAGATTTATTTTTCACATTGTAAATTATTCGGTACAATTCAGTATTTTTTCAGTTTATTTTCATAAAATAAAAAACTTACCCTACTTATTGGTACAGTTATAGATTTATATAAAAACCTATGATTTTATTAAAAGAAATCTAAAAGTTAATTCGGTTCGGTACGATACGGAACGATTCAATCGGTTTAATCGATTTTTAAATATTCATCGCCACCCCTAGCCATTAGGGGGAAATTTAGTGGCTAATCTCTTTCACACTATGGCTAAAACAATCCTACTAAACTCTATGTCTATAATTAAGAAGCAGAAGGGCATCGAATTAGTAGAGCATCACAAGAAATTTAATTTCTTTTAAGTTAAAATTTGAAAGAAATTTAAGTTGAAATTTGCATATTTTAAGTTAAAATTTAATTTCTTTAAAAAAATAAAAAGAATATCTCCGAACTCCGAAGTGTGTTATGACATAATGTGCCAAATTTAGATTTCTTAATCATCAAGTAAATGCGTCAACACAAAACTAACGCGCATCTAGGGCCAAAATAGAATTCTAAACAATCTAGAGGGTCAGCCATGTAATTAAAGCTAATTAAGATACCGCCCCACCAAAATATTAAAAACAAAAAATAAATAGTTCCGAGAAAAAGAAAAAAAGAAGAAAAAATAATAGTTCCGTGAGTGCTATAAATACGTACCTCGAGTGAAACTACGGTTTGCCAAATCAAACAGCCAAACACGTCTTAAAAGATACTCCTCCTCTCTCTATAACTGTAAAAGCAACGGAAAATGGCGGTTTCTGCTCGACGATCAACCGGACCGGTGCTACGTTCACTGTCACCTGCCGGAAAATTTTATTCGTCCACCTCTTGGACGTCGTCGTCGTCTTCTGCTTCATCAATACGGTTCTCTCTGGACCGTGAGAGTACTTCCCCTAGCCGGTCTATTTCTGTTATGAACCGGGAGAGTACTACGAACCGGCAGTACAAATCTATGTCTTCTCAGAAGAAGATGACGTGTATGTGCTCGCCGACTACACATCCAGGTTCGTTCCGCTGTAGTATGCATAAGAAAATGGACGTTCGAAGGAGTAGTGCAAGTACTCAAACGACGTCGTTGTTGTCGTACGGTTCGAATTCGAATCGGTTGAATACGAGGCGGTCGGCGATGACGAATTCGCTAGTTCGAATCGGGACTGTTGAAGGTGAGATTGTGAAACGAGCTTTGGCGGCTTTGATTCGTCCGTCGTCTCATCAACAGCGCCGCCGTTACGGTTTTCAGCGCCGACCGAGCCGGCTTTCCAATATGTCTAGAACCAATGATTCTATCGAATGCTGACCTCAGCAAAGATGAAGTGACGTCAGCTGGTACAAGGCGGCCAAGCATGGCGGCGGATCGAGTGACTGGGTGGAGGTCGGAGCGGAACGGTTTTTTGTGTAATCCGGTCGGCCAAAACCTTAAGATACATCATACGACTGTGTATATTAGTGTTACTACATGAAGAAATTTATATACCATCGAATCATCCAATTTAATTTTCCCATTGATTGCTTATACGAGCTTCTAATTTTATATATTACCTTAAAATGACGTAAAAATTATACTTAAGGAACAAATTGAAAGCGATTTAGTTAGAGATTTAATGTACTTTAATGACGGACGTTCTGTGTTTAATTTACAGGCGTTAATCAGTCGGACTGATTTTGTATATTGGAGTAAATTATGCTAAATATTAATCAGTTTAACCTTTTTGGATTAGAAATAATGCTCTTTTGGACAGGCCAGGAGCTTCCTTAATTATAATTGGCCAAAGTGAAACCAATTTTTAAGCAATTAAAAGACCTTTTGTTTTTAAAAGATTAAGGATAATTTAATTTGTTGAAATTGTTGTTATTGTTTTAGTTTTTTGGTATACTAGGAAATTTGCAGGTGCGTTCCACGTAGATTTCGATCTAGTGCAATAGCTCTCAAATCACATTCAGTTGTAATTCATCAAACAAAATAATTGACTTTTTTATAATAAAAAGACTTTATTTGGCAATTTTTTCTTGTCTTAACATTTTTTAGCGATCTTGAATGTAATATTTGAGGCTGACTTGACATAGCAATATCGTAATCTCGAATTATGTAAGATGTAAACGAATTATCAAGTGACGCACCTTTTTGAACTAAGGACGTGATATAAAGCTTTCTTCATTACATTCCGTGAGCAAACGAAACTTATTGATTGTCGTATTTCATATTTCAACGCCTATTTGGTGTACAAATAACGGACTAAGAACTAAACTGGTTCGTTAGCCGACGCAAGTAGTTATATATAGTTCAGATCTTTCTACGATAACATTCTCATATAATAATACTTTACTATAAAATTTAAGCTTTTTTGAAACTAATTTTATATTATAATAACATATATTCTCTATATAGCAGTTCGCTATAAATTTAAAAATATTCAAAATAAACGAACATGTTATAGAGTTGTTTGATTGTATACCAAAACTAATGACAAAAGCTTATAATTAACTGCAATGCTGTGTGTGCTAATGTGAATGTTAGAAGTGTTTTTTTTATTTCTCGCGCGCTATCGGTACCCATATCGGTATCCGACTAATCCGGATTTACATCGGAAAGTCCCACAATGGGGTAAAGTGCTTCTAACGAAGGCGACTCCATACTCTAGGGGTTCGAACCCTTTTTTTTTGGGTTTCCCACCAGGTATCCGGTACTCGCATTGAAACCCGACTATATTCGGATTCGCGCCGCGTACGGCCTCATTCGGGAGAAAGCGCTCCCTACCAAGAGTTTTCCATATCCGGGGCTCGAACTCGAGACCTCCGATTAAGGAAGGAGCAGTCTCATCCACTGCACTACATCCTTTGGTGGTACGGGTTTGGAACTCATTGATATAATTTTGTTACGAATATAAAATTATCTTTTATATAGTGTATAAACCTAGGATCGACTAATAGTAGTTAGGCATAGTAATAGCTGAAGTTTTCTTCTCTTCATTGATATAATTTTGCTCTTATTCTTTAGTTTTGGATAGGTGCAAACTGATATTAATAGAAGCTACAAAAAGCAAAAAGCAGAATAGAGTAATAAAAGGAATTTGTGAATGAAATGACTACATATTGACCCTACTTGGGAGCAACTTTTGGAGATAACCAAAACTTTATTTCTTTACAAATATCAACCTCAAAACAAAATAATAACACCTGTGCTAAAAATAAAAAAATAAAAAAAATAAAAAATATATATATATATATAGATATATATATATATATATATATATATATAAATAATTTGGTACACGAAATATACCGTATTAATGTAAGATTTATGGACGAGCGGCACTACAATAGATATAATATTAACAGACTACCTTGATATCAATAGCTGATTTCACGGCTTGAATTCTATACTAAAAAAATATACGAATTCAAAATTTTAGGAGTATGTTCAACTAAAAAAATATTCATAACGCCACACACATATATATATTCAATTTAATACACAGACATGACAAAGAATTTGTATAATATATGGGATCACTTAAAGATAACTATAGGTTGTTTAACGAAGTGTAATTAGTGATTTGAATAATAAGATAGAATTATCGATTACAACAAGTTAAAATATATTGATAGTGCGAAAGTTTTTATACAGTCGAAATTTAAAATTTAAATCCAGTAAATAATATGATCAAGTAAAGCCGGCCTAAGATTAGGGGTGTACATAGAACGGATTGGTTCGGTTTTTATCAAAACCAAACTAAATTAACTATATCGGTTTGAATTGGTTCGATTTTGTTGGGTTTTTCGGTGTTTTCTTTGTTAATTGTTCCAATCTTACTTTGTTAAAGTTATAAATAAAGTTTTGAGAAGTGAATATATGCTTAGTAAATATTGAAAAAAATTGACAAACATATCTATTAAAATATTCTAATGGGAGAACCTTTTTAGTAATACATGATAGTTATTTTCTTAGTCGTCTAACAATAATTTTCGTTAATGTAAGATATATCAATTTGGTTTGATTTTTTAATTCGATGCGATTTTCGGATTGATTTGAACACCCCTATATCAATTTACCATTATCCTTTGCATTAAATGAGTTGCAAATGTCACCATATGGATATTTATTTAGTTTGCCTTGTCAATATCCGATCCCTAGTCAGATTGTTCTTTACTTTCTCCGGTCTAAAATGAGTGATTTTTTAATTATTTTATATATATTAAAAAATTTATCTTTTAATATTAATTAACAATAAAATTAATCATATTAACTTTTATTATATTTTTACATAAACACCCCTAACACATACTCCAATATTATTTACTTCGAAAATAGTATAGAAAAAAAATAATCAATTCATTCTTGAAATCTGAAAAAATCATTTATTTTGAACAAAAATAAAGCTAAAAAATTTATTATTGTGGATCAGAGGAAATAGTAAAGTTGCTGCTTCATGGGAATTAAGTCATCATTAATTACTAGGTTTCAACACTAATTAATTAACTGGAGAAATCGATGTTAACGTTATCTACTGGGGATAAATTTTAACAATATTGTACTCTCCGGTTTATAATAAGTGATTTTTTTTTTCTTTAACACACCTCTTAATAAAACACTAAAATTCTTAGAAAACAAATAAGTATTTTGATAAAATTATCCTTAATTGGCATATTGTTAACTTGACGCATTTGGGATATGTAAATAAAGGTAAATTTAAAAAATTAAAGTTAATTCATTCTTGATTATGTGAACAAGACATTTATTTTGAACCAAAATAGAAAAGTCAAACGGTCACTTATTATGAACAAGAGGGAGTAATGATTTAACTCAATATCCGTTGTTATTAAATGTCTCCGATACAAGAAAGGGGTGTAGGAAAAAAATTCTCATGTCGAGGCGGTCCAAATTTTTTATAATTAAAATTATTTTGGTTGGCAAAACGTGGGATAACTTGATTTATGGGGTGATAATAGTAGAGACGGATCCAGGATTTAAATCCTATATATTTAATTTTAATATTTTTACATTAAACCCATTATATTTTTAAAGTTATGAGTTCATATCTACTATTTTTGCAATTTTAATAAATTTTAATATATAAATTTTTATTTCGCATCGAAAGTTATGAGTTCAGTTGAATCCGTAGATAGTACACAACATACGCCTCTGAATGAGAGGCAAGAAGATGGACCTAATAAGAAAAGGGTTAAAGATTTACTCCGATGTAAGATATCACATTGTTCGAGGAACCAAGTAATTTTTTCATTATCTTTTTGGGGTTATGTAGTGCTGCTATCATCCATAATTACGAGTAAAATGGTGAAAGGTCGTCGATAAAGGATAGTATGATGCACTAAGCTCCCGTGACGTACAAATTGGATGAGTCTATTGTAAGCAACCTTACCTTGAAAACATGACATAAGATCGCGAGTTCGAGCTGTGAAAACATGCTCTTGCAAAAATACAAGATAATTTTTTCCCTTATTGCTCTATCATGTTCCACATGGAACATGGTTCTAAAGTTAGGGTTAAGAAGAGGTGGTCGTAGTACATCATAGGCAGACCTACGTTGTAAAGAGAGAGCTCACCGACACCTAGAAAGTTCGGCCAAAATTTCATATATACATTTATACTTCTTTTCAAAATTAACAATATATTAGTAGTAACACCTTATATACAAAGCAGATTGTAGTTGAACGCAGAAGCGCATCCTTAACCTTCAAATTTTGGATCCACCTCTGATACGTACTTTCATATTGCTCCCTCTTTACCAACGTTTATTTTCCGGCAGAACATCTCCACTCGGTTTCTTGTTGGAAATTCCAGATTATTGCACATGTCTATTACTCTGTATTATTTCCAATTCAAGAGAGAGAGAGTTAGAGCACGTTTGGATTGGTTTTCAAGCTCTTTTTAAGAAAAATCAGTATTTCGCAAAGTTAAAAAATGCTTAAAATAAGTTTAAAACGGCTTAAAACAAGCCAAAAGCAATATTGGGGGTTGGGGGGGGGGGGGGGGGGCAACCCCAACTGCTAAAAAATCACTATTTTTAAAGCCAATCCAAACGAGCTCTTATTATCTAAAACTTTCAAGAGATGTGTTTTAACTTTCGATAATCAAAAACCGGAGAAGTTTATGTACATATATAACTCCCTTGCTGTTATTTGCTTATTTAGACAAACAAATGATTGTCTATCTACTGTACATACCTGATGAACCTAGATAATGTAGTCGTTTGGGAATGCGACTTGTCAAGCTGGGGCAATGAAAGCCGTCTCACCCTACGGTATTAGGAATGCCAACTTCTCTCCTACGAAAGCAGAGCGGGGGCAACCCCAACTTATTGAATTTTCGCTTAAAAGCTATTTCTGCTAAAAAAATCACTTTTTTTAAAGTCAATCCAAACGAACTCTTATTATCTAAAACTTTCAAGAGATGTGTTTAACTTTCGATAATCAAAAACCGGTAGAGTTTATGTACATATATAACTCCCTTGCTGTTATTTGCTCATTTAGACAAACAAATGATTGTCTATCTACTGTACATACCTGATGAACCTAGATAATGTAGTTGTTTGGGAATGTGACTTGTCAAGCTGGGGCAATGAAAGCCGTCTCACCCTACGGTATTAGGAATGCCAACTTCTCTCCTACGAAAGCAGAGCGGGGAAAGAAAGAGCTATATATGCTACGGTTGATTAGGCCGATATCTCACAAGATTTGGAAGGACATTGGCTTGAAGTTTCTTGATCTCAGATGCTGTCACATTGCAGTATTCCAAGTCCAACGATCGCAAATTCTTCAGACGCTTCAAATGTTGTAATCCATCATCGGTGATACAAGAGTTCGAGACATTTAGACATACCAATAATTTCAGTCCTGCATTTTCAGAAAAGATGTCAAAATAAGCTAAAAACATGAACAAAGATAAAAACCATATGTGCCGGGGTGGATCCACCTTGCGACCTACGGGTTCACGTGAACCTAGTAGCTTTTGTTCAAACAGTGTAATTGTGTTCGAAAAATTCACTTAAAAGGGCAGCCCCAGCACTAAGTTCCCGCTATGCGCGAGGTCCGGAGAAGGGCCGGACCATAAGGGCTTGACCCTGCATTTGTGCAAATATTTGAATGTGAACTTAGTTACTATTGAAAATTTACTCGAGGTCGTTGCAGGAACTCATAAACATTAAATCCTGGAACCGCCTCTGTCCACATGTATGGCTCATGAAAAAGAATCAGGCTCGTGCGTAAGAGCGTATGGAGATACAGTATAATTAAGCAATTTAAAGTGCAAGTGTTGATCCTTGAAAGAGCTTAAACTTTTAAAATGCACTTATATTTCTTACTGTAGCTAGTTGCTTTATAGTAGATTCACATTCATAGGAGGATAGCGTCAGAAACTCGGCAGATTAAACATTAACCTAAGTATTTGATGTCTATCGTCGATAACAGGAATCAAAATTATTCAACTTCTAGATGTATACATGCAGAGGCGGATGTAGCCTATGTTCAATGGGTTTAACTGAATCCAATATTTTTGACAGGGGACACATTAGATTCTGAACCCACAATTTCAAATGAGTTTAGTACCAAAAACTTTAAAAAGTTGAAGTTCTTGGATCCGTCTCTGCATATACATGTAACCTGGAGTATAGACAAAAGTACCTGATAAGAGTTCCAAGGTCTTATCCGTCAAATTCCGGTTTTGTGACAGGTTCAGAAACATCAGGGAAGAAAGATCCTTTATGTTCTCGACTCCAGCATCAGTTAACACACCACCACAAAGGTCAAGTGATTGTAGATTTCTGAAATCTGATTAGACATTGATACACATTTAGAATTTGGAAAACCCGAGTACCAAAATATTTGCTAAATATATGCCTAATTCAGTTAGAGGATTACAAAGGGTGTTCAATATGTGTTATATACTTCTACAACGTAATATCTTACCTATGTATACAATGCAATTTTCGACGATATGATTGAGCACCAAAGAGGGGGGGGGAGGAAGGTAAAAGTGCAAAGAAAGCAAATTTAAGATATAGTAAGAAAAGAGAACGGCTGCTTCAACGTACATGTTAGATACTTTGTCCCGGAATCTGTTATATGAGCTCCAAAGAGATCCAAGTGAGTCAGACCAGTTAAACCTACTCCAGCAAAAAAGAATTACACGTTTAAATTTCTAGCTGCGTATGCCAGAAAAGAACATACGTATATGATATGTCTCCGCACACTATTAATGAATTGATGCGGCGAGTCACATCTCAAAACCAAAGTACATTTTGGATCCAGCATTTACTTAGCATTAACACTTCGTCTCATACTCTGCACATACATATTATTTTACAGTTTTACTAGATATCTACGAGTCTGTTTAATTAAAGGCTTCCCCGTAACTAATAGAAGATTATGAGATTACGTCTCCGTAAACTGTATATGAACTCTGAACTTTAGTCACTGCCAAGAGATAATTTTCTAAGGCTTACCTGGGAGAACTGCAAGACCTGAATCTGTAATTTGGCGCACATCCAGATTAAGTGACTTGAGACGTGTCAATCCAGATAACTTTTGCAAACCATCATCGGTTACTAAGGTGAATTTGAGATTGAGTTCCTCCAACTTGACCATACCTAAAATAAATGAATCACTCAGATCTATCATAACGCGTGCAAAAAAAAAAGAAGCCGGTCACGTCAAACTAGTAAATGTTGGCAGCTGATATTTGAAAAAAAAAATGAAAAGAATTGGCGTTGAAATGCACTTAAACACTGTCAAGAGAGCTGACATAAAAGAGAAACAGGCAACAATTTAGTCAAAGGAAGATATATCAAAACCAGCTGCTACTGTAGCACCAAATTATAGGCCACATCATATAGCAGAAAATCACAGGTTCGAGTCATGGAAACAGCCTCTTGCAGAAATGTAGGGTAAGACTGTGTACGATAGACCTTTGTGGTCCGGCCCTTCCCCGGACCCGCACATAGCGGGAGCTTAGTGCACTGGGCTGCCCTTTTATCATATAACAGAAAAGTTCTTGTTTAGTGTAGAAAATAGCCCAACCAGATTGACGATGAATTCTCTTGCCTCTAACTTCGGTATCAGTCCAAATTCTTTTCCATTCAATTCATTTTAAACCTTAAAAAATGCAAGCATGCCATCACCAAAAATTGTCTAACAAACTTATTACTCACATCACATGCCTGCAATTTATGAACACGTCGTGTATGTTCAACGCCAAATGTTCAGTTCTTGATCATGTGAGAGTTGATTGACAAGGAATATTTTGCCAACGCATAGTAAATATTTATGAACTAAATGGAGTATGTAAGCGTACAATTGAACTATGTTACTCGGACTCTCCGAAAATATCGATGGGTGTGTCCTCCAAAAATAGTGTATTTTGGGAGGATCCGACACGGGTGTGGCAGCTGTTTTGGAGAGTCCGCACAACATAGCAATTGAATAAACTTTATGATTTTGCATGGTTTGTTGATATGCAAAATCAAGAGGGCGAAAGAGGGAATTGTTTTGGAGCATTAGGCCTATCTTTACCAGATAAACGAGTCAGTCCATCATCTGTAATCCTACAAGAATCCAAGTTCAGGCCTTCCAATTTTGTCAGACCTGCAATATTTCATCCATGGAAATAACTAACCAAAAACTATAGAAGACAATTATATAAAAAGGGCAGCTCGGTGCACTAAGCTCCCGCTATGTGCGGGGTCTGGGGAAGGGCCGGACCACAAGACAGTTATATACTCCACGTGAAAGAGATCAATCCAGTAAATCTATGCTTACAGATATATTTTTATGTTGTACTTCAAAATCATAGAGAGAAGGGGTTTGAAAATATAATGAAATTTAAAAAATGAAATATAATCCACTATGAACATAATCAAAGAGGTAAGACAGACCTTCCAGATGACTTAAACATGCATCCGTGATGTAGTTATATCCCAAATTCAACACCTTCAAATTGTTGAGTGCTGCACGGTATACAACAGTTGGCTAAAGATGTAACGTTATCTTGCTCTAATCAGTTCGTTATGGGAAATAACGGTATCTGCCAATTACCTGAAAAAATTCCGCATCCATCATCTCTCAGGCAACATCTATTGAGGTTCAAAGATTGCAGCGACGGGAGAGCTGTAGAATTACAAAAATGATTTCCATAAGAGCCACTAGTATTACCATCCCCGTTGGAGATCTATTACTTTGTCTATTGCTATTGCCGTTAATGGATCTGTGGGGGCCAAGAGTTATAGACAAAGCTTTCTTATTTAGTCATAAAGAGCGAATAGATGCTTATACTCAGTAGAGAGTCAGCTGACTTAGGTAGTCATCGACTCACATATGTTAACAGTGATTCCTTACCTGAAACAAATCGTCTGCCCGTTTATGAACGAGTTTATAGGTGCACACAAAAGTTGTTGGTCACTGGTACCTTAGGTATCAATCAGTCCTACAAAAGTTCCTCTGATCCACCATCGGCAAGGCTGACACAAGAGTGACTCTGATACCATCTTTAACAACTCACTCCGCTAGTGATATTGTCCGCTCTGGGCCTAGACCCTCACGGCTTTAAAACGCGTCACTAGGGTCTAAGGCTTGTTAACTTATATACCCAACATCCCTCTTGTGTTTGCCGATGTGGGACTCTGTCTAAAGCGTGGAGTCTTACACGTTCTCCCCTTTTTTCTCCTTTTATCGATTTTATTATCCATAAGCTATATTTATTGGATCTGTATTTAATTAAACAAGGAGGCAAATTAATTTTCAGGCAAATTCTGATCAACCTGATTTCTTCTATCACGGCAATGACCTGTTATTGTGATAAGACAAAGCCAACTAGATAGGACATCCATATTTTCTGCATTATTGCATGTAATCTCCACCAATTAAAATCTCCTCTAGAAGCAAAAAGGTAGAGAAAAATATCTTGCAACCTAACTGCATGTGTAAATATCAGAGCAGTGGCGGAGCCAGAATTTATTAAGGGGAGTCAAAATATAAAGAAACAAACTCACCAAGAAGTCGAGGGGTGTCATTATATATTATATATACATTTTTTTTTAAAAAAATTACCGAACTATACAGTGTAATTTTCCGGCGAAGGGGTGTCGGTTGACACCCCTTTAGTGCATGTGGCTCCGCCACTGTATCAGAGTGTAACCACATGAGAAGCGTTTTAAAGGCGACAAAAGAATGCAAACCTGAGATTGTATCCAAACATGAAATAGTAACATGTGATCCTTCCATATTTAGTACAGCAAGTTTGTTTAAACCTAAAAAATCAAAAAGAAAAGAAGATTATTTCACCCTTCCTTTCAAACCATGGCTCATACCGCCTTTTGCAGCCATCGGCTAAGATGGAGTTACAGCCAGGCTTTACCTCTAAAAAAAAATTCGAGTAAAAGAACAAATATACTTGGCATATTAAACTGGAAAAAGTGAACAAATCTACAAGCTAATGACCACTTTCTGCTTCAAGTTAGAAAATACTCAAAGAACTTCATGCGATTTATATTAGTGCAAGCAAGAGTAGATATTGCAAAAGTTTATTACAACAGAAATATCGATTAGTACCTCTAAAATAAGACACTCCATAATCTGTTACGTAGACGCACATAATCTGAAGTTCCTTCAAACTCGCAATCCCTGAAGTAAATGACGTGAATATGAGCAAATCTTCACATAAAATCAAGCACAGCAAGGTGACACGTGCGAAGATTTTAGAATACATTCATCGCCAATACCTGCTAGAGGCTTCATATCTGAATCTGTAATGCACTGACACCATCTTATACTGAGAGATTCAAGTTTTGCCAAACCTGAAATGAAAAAGGTATTATATATCTTAAGTTGAACTTCGCCAAGATGGTGGAATGAAATTCAACTATTAGTCGCAAATGGTGATAATAAAAAATAAAACTAAATCATTTTTCAACACGTGAAATCAAATTGCCTCAAGATTTATGGAAGGTACACGAGAGAGCAATAAGCAAGGATCATTGAACCAGTGGCGGAGCCACATTGAACCAAGGAGTGTCAAGCAACACCCCTTCGCCGAAAAAATTACACTGTATTGCTAGATAATTTTTTTATATTTTATGTATGTATACCATACGTTGACTCCCCTCGACTTTTCGATGAAGCTAATTATTTATTTTTTGACACCCCTTGATGAAATTTCTGGCTCCGCCACTGCATTGAACTACTAAAGATAGAAAGCATAATCAACGTAGCCTCTGTAGCCTCTCTACAGCATGAGAAAGAAAAGGAAATTCACATGTTCGTAAGTGCATTACAAAGCCATGAGTCCGTTGTACTCATTTTACACTCTCTCTATCCACCCCTTCTTCTTCTTCCTTTCTCCGTCCCCATCCCTCCCCTCGGGAAGTTTGATCATTTCCAACTCCAGGTCTCTAGAAGAGCCATGTAACATTTGGAGGCACTCTTCCTTTGAAAACCTCTTCTTATTATTTTCAAGCAATTCCAACGTTGTGCGATTTGCGCGTCATACACAAAACTGATAGGTAGACAGCTTGTAGCTATGAAAAGAGGAGCAAAGACGAGGCCAAAAAATGAAGCAGCAGCAATGTGCACCGCACAGAATATTGTTACCGTGAAGATGGAAAGGACAAATATTGTTGTCTTGACCTAAATGACATGGAAAACAAGCCTTCTGTAAAAGAGAAATTGGAGAATAGCCAACCTTGAAGATGAACAAATCCTCCATGAATCTGTGGACACCTCTCGAAATCCAACTTAACCAATTTATCTAAGCTGGATAAAGCTTGCATTGCTTCAGCAGTAACCGAAACACATTTTCTAAAACTCAAATATGTCAAATTTGAGAAACCTGAAAGGGCAAAAATTTAACCATTATCAGCACCTAACAACTCCTGCATGCGGTAGAGTCTCTTTTTATGCGAAAAGCAGGCTTGCAAGAAACCACTAATGGCAAGTGAAATAAGAAACTATTGCGATATGCGAGAGAGAATAGTAATAACTACCACTGACTTGCTTTATCCCCTGTTCAGAAATACGGTCACAGCAATCCAAAGATAACGCTTGCAGATTCGAGCAATTTTGAAGGAGACTGAATCCAAAATCTGTGACCTCAGAACCAACAATATATACAGACAGTAAGGATGATCCTTGTGAAGAGACGACATCCATCCAATTATCTTTAACTCCTTTATATTCTCCCATCCACATATCCTGTCGACAAAGAAAACTTTCAAAACAAATAGGCCTATAAGATCTTGTACTAAATATCACTTGATTCGCAATTTTCAATATGATTATCAATGTGAGCTGGGATTTTACATGCAGCGCACAGTCTCTAAAAGCTTCGATACAATCATCCGAAAGACAGTTTGAATAAACCAGATTGTTGAATATCAACTGGCTTATATCCCTTGGCAGCATTGAGAATGATTGATATTTGTCAAGGTCCTGTTAATAGAAGAGAGCATAAGATCTCCTTAACCAAAAGAACTCCATAACCTTAACGGCAGAGGCGGATGCAGCCTATACTAAATGAGTCAGCTGAACTCAGTATTTTCGACACGTAACATGAATATATAAGTTAAAATCCACTAAAATTTCAACAGGTACAATATGTTGAGTACTAAGAACATTAAAGGCTGAACCCAATAAGTTTAAATCCGCCGCGATCCGTCTCTGCTTAATGGAACATATCAGAGGAAATCAATCACCTTACGTATTCTATGAATGCACAATTCCATGAGGGACGGACTATTGTTTCCTCTCGGATGACAATCTACGACACGCTCAAGAAGGAAGGACTGTAGACAATTTGAACTCCCAAATTTGAAGTGTCTACTTGAGAAACCTCTTCTACTAATGTTATCATCATCATGCTGGTCTCTCTTTAATGAACAAGCACCACCCATTTTGGAATTACGTCAAGAAGACCCGTGTTATATTATCACGAGCACTAATAGAGAGCGGTATAATCCATTCGAGAAAAGAGCACTCCCATTCATGTTGTAGTTTCTCAATAGGCACCTAAGGCCTGAAAGAGATCAACGATAGAACGTCAAATTTCTTATGAGTTTGAGTTCTGTGCACTGACAGTGTTTAAATTGACATACAACAACAGATAATTCTTCATCAACAAGCTTCATACACTAACCTACAAATAGAATAATAACCTGTTACACTCGGTTAAATTGCACAGACATCAACAACAACGTCAGCAACAAAAGCAAACCCAGTGTAATCCCATAAGTGAAGTCGGGGAGCAGTGGCGGAGGCAGGACTATCGCCAAGGGGTTCCAAAAAAGGAAAATGTTAAAAAGGTTGTGGCTGGTGGGAACAGAACCAATGACCTTACAAAGGTTTTGAACCCCTTAACCCCTAAGCTATGCTTTTGAGCTATATCAAGGGAATTCAAAACATAATATATAGAGGTAAAAAACAGATTTTACCTTACATATACATATATATATACATTGTAATTTTTCGGCGAAGGGGTGAACACCCTTCCGCTCCCCTAAATCCGCCCCTGTCGGGGAGGGTAGTGTGTGCGCTCCGACAAAGTAAAGAATAATTAAGTGTCTGCTACTTTTTCTTGTTTCTGGATTCTCCTTATTGTATAACATCAAACATCATAGACTTCACTTTATACCTTAAAAGCATTTGCCATTTCTCAGAGTTTACTTTATACCAATAGACATTTCTGCTAAAAATTCATAATCAGAAACAAAAATATTCCACACAAAATCCAAGAAAAGAGATTGCATCATAAAAACAAAAGTTTCGATACCAAATCCAAAAACTCATTAGATAACAAAAAAAAACAATCATAAATCAAAACCAAATGTTTTCTAATCAAAAAATAACCAGAAACATGTTTGCATGCAAGAAAAAAAAAGAGAAAAAAATATATTTTTTGTGTTACATATGAAGAAAGAAAAAAAAAGATTAACCATAAAAGAGCAATTACATACTTATATTGCGCGGGACTCTCCAAAACAGTCCCAAAACACCTGCCGCACTCGTATCGGATCGTCCAAAAATATATTATTTTTGAAAATTTCCGATATGATATTTTTGGAAAGTCCGAACAAGATAGATTACGTACCTTTAAAAAGAGGGAGTGCTCCAGAAGTTCCAGAAGCAATTTCTATAGAATAGAAATTAAGAATGGAGCTCAAATATATATGATATTAAAGACAGGAGATGACAACATGATAATAATCAGAGAATGAGAGGCACAAACCAAGAAGCTTGTGGGTACATGCCACGTGTCCAAATATTTGTTAGAAGAGTGGAATTTGCGGGGTTCGTTCATAACGATAAGAAACAACAATGTTTTTATGTCTTGGTTTCAATTCCTAGTACTGTGTTCTTTTGTTTTCTTCCTTTTCCTATGGTGTCACATGTTTTGTCAGCCTATCATTGAGCAGTGCAAAATATACTACAAGAGGATAAGGATATATATTATCTAGAGGATACACTCTAAACTTTACTTATCCTTTCATAATTAATCTTATCCCCCTCTATTGTATTGTATCGTTTGATAAATATAATATTTAGATAAATTGTGGTATTTGTCATTATTTCATGATTACGATGACAGATTCAAAATTTTGTACAAATGAGTTTAATCTTAAAAGTATATATCTTTAGTAGTAAAATAGCAGTTGTCAAATGAATTCAAATAAATATTTATACAAAATTTATACAACTTTAATCCTAATTTATACATATATTTAATATTATTTTTTGATGAAGCCGGTTCAGTTGAACCGGCCGCTAGCCACCAGTTGGGTTCGTAACTACGCATCAGCAATATGAAAAATAAACTTGCAATATCATAAAGAAAAATTATGATACAAGGTAAAACTATTACTATATAAAAAAGTAAGGAAACGATAAAATAAAATTATTTAATGATAAATAAAGGGTGAGATTGAGAGAAAAAGATAAGGTAACGACGCGACCACACCAAATCTAGAGATAGAGCTAGGATTTTAAGCCTATTGGTTCGAGATTCTAATCGTAAAAAGTTACTAGGTTCTAAATTAATCATTTATACATATTCAATGGATTTTATAAGACAAACACAGAGTTCGAATAAAGTTATTGGGTTCGGCTAGACCCGATCTCAATACTCTACCTCCGCTACTGACCAAATCGGTCGTTATATAATGTGGCACATTTCATCTTTATGTAACGACGAATTTAACGATACGGTACAATAAAATTTAAGTAACAATCAAAACAAACATTGTATTTAAAGTAACAATACGATACAATGCAACGGATAACAACCATCCAAATAAGTTATTAGGGGAGAAAGGAATTCATCTAAATCACCTTCGTCGAATATATTAACTTTTTTTAATTTTCACAAAAGTTATACACCCGAATAGTTTGATGTACAAAGTATTTTATATTTATACAAAAATTAAAAAATAATTCGTGACTGATTTCATGACACGAGTCCCTGACATATAGGTCACACGAAAATAGTCGCGCTGCCCCTAAATTGAGTTGCACGTGCATATGAATAAGTTAATAACTCTATACATTTGTAACGGAGTCGGGAACAAAAATATTGCCAAAAAAAACTCAAACGACCTAATTAAGTGGGGAAAAAAAGTTACATAACTATGTATAACGCCCATATACACGGCGCTATACATTAACAACATTAATGTATAGCGCCCTGTACTTGGGCGTTATACATAAAGCTGAACATGTCAGGGTATAGCGCCCATATACACGGCGCTATACAACCTCCAATAATTCAATACTGTATAGCGCCAGGTATATGGGCGCTATATATATAATATAAAAAATCCGGGCTATCGATTTTCTATATAAAGAGGTCACAATTTCAGTGTATTTCATTAAAAAAAAATCAAACTCTTAATCAGTGTTAATTTCATTGTTAAATTGTTCAGCATTTTTTCATTATGTCTGAAGAGCGTAGAATGAGAGCTTCATTATATTGGAGGGGTGATGTTGTGATGGAGAATAACTCCGTGAGCTACAGTTTACCTGCTCAATATCATGTTAAATTGCCACTTACAATGGAGTACGATAAA
>MDKH01192203.1:0-28383 GCA_005239495.1 Nicotiana undulata
AAAAAGACATAACTGTCTTGGATTTCACCTGCCAATTGGTTGACACTGAAATACTGCTAATGGTCTAATTCTTCGATAAAGGATCCTCAATTTGTATTGCATTTATGCATCACATCTAATCTCCGCGGTCCTCCTGTCAGTAATTATTACTATTGACTTTAAGAATGATTATTAACAGCTCACAGTAACCCTTTTGTACAAGCATGAGAGATTTGCCTGCATTCCTCCTACTAGCTGTCACATACAATTTCTGATATTCCAGTGATTGGGGCAGTCATATATTCATTGTTACATGCTACATCTTCTATGGTATTCTTAGTCCCTTAAAACTGGAGCTTAATTGCATTAGGGGTGTGCGATTCATCAGATGCTATTAGCAATGCCCCTACTCCATACCCACTTTGATTTCATAATTGGGAAAAGGAGTTACCTAGCTAATGCAGGAAAAGGTTTGCTGCATGAATCGCTTTTCTGGTATAACTTTCGTTGTTTGACTGTTTTTAGATATTACTGTCTTGGACATTCTCAAAAAAAAAAAAAAAGACATAACTGTCTTGGATTTCACCTGCCAATTGGTTGACACTGAAATACTGCTAATGGTCTAATTCTTCGGTAAAGGATCCTCAATTTGTATTGCGTTTATGCATCACATCTAATCTCCGCGGTCCTCCTGTCAATAATTATTATTGTTGACTTTAAGAATGATTATTAACAGCTCACAGTAACCCTTTTGTATAAGCATGAGAGATTTGCCTGCATTCCTCCTAATAGCTGTCACATACAATTTCTGATATTCCAGTGATTGGGGCAGTCATATATTCATTGTTACTTGCTACATCTTCTATGGTATTCTTAGTTCCTTAAAACTGGAGCTTAATTGCATTGGGGGTGTGCAATTCATCAGATGCTATTAGCAATGCCTCTACTCCATACCCACTTTGATTTCATAATTGGGAAAAGGAGTTACCTAGCTAATGCAGGAAAAGGTTTGCTGCATGAATCACTTTTCTGGTATAACTTTCGTTGTTTGACTGTTTTTAGATATTACTGTCTTGGACATTCTCAAAAAAAGATATAACTGTCTTGGATTTCACCTGCCAATTGGTTGACACTGAAATACTGCTAATGGTCTAATTCTTCGGTAAAGGATCCTCAATTTGTATTGCATTTATGCTATCGAGTATCTTGGTAATAGAACTTAGGTAGTCTAACTGTGACTTGCATGTTGGGGATATGATTTATTAGAAATGAATTACTTATCTTCTTCTTCTTCTCTTCTCTTTTTTAAATGTATAACTGGGACATCTGAAAATCATTTGCAGATCGTGGCTCCTTCGATGTCAACATTAAATAATAGTTTATCCATTTTACATCAAGTGCCGGAAGGTCATGTTGGAGTCTATTGGAGAGGAGGTGCCCTTTTGAATACAATAACTGACCCAGGTTATATTTGGTGCTTTATCTAGCTGAAAATTTGCATTTTCTTGAGGATTATGCTTAGTTTGAAGTCTGTTGTTGATCGAACATGTATGTTTGACCGTGCAGGTTTTCATTTGAAACTGCCCTTTATAACTCAGTTTGAACCCATTCAAGTTACTCTTCAAACAGATTTGGTAACATTTATCTCTCTTTTGTTATATCTTTTTAAGGTTTTCTATCTCTAAATTTCTGAGATTCTAAATTTCTAGCGAGTATGATTCTTAAGTTATATTAACCCTAATGAAGAATAAGGTGAGTGATGGCTCTGGATCATGTGCTAATGCAGGTTAGGGATATTCCTTGTGGGACCAAAGGAGGCGTGATGATCAACTTTGACAAAATAGAAGTAAAGAATCTGCCTTGTAGTTATGCTATATGCAGGAATGCATTGTTCATGTTGTTTGTTTCATGTTCTTTCAGGTTGTTAACCGCCTTCGTAAGGATCACGTGTATGATACTCTGCTGAATTATGGGGTCAATTATGATAATACATGGATATATGACAAGATCCACCATGAGATCAATCAGTTCTGCAGTGGTCACAGCCTTCAACAAGTTTATATTGACATGTTTGATCAGGTAATTATCTTCTTGGCCTCTATAGACAGATTGGTCTGCCAGTTTTAACCAACATTTATGAATTGTGCCTTTTTTGTTTCCTTCTGGTGTTTGTGCTGTTCAATGCGTCCAGTAATATTGTCATCCATAGATTGTCGCTTTTGCGAAATTCTATGGCTAGCATAAGGATTAAGCTGTCTTCTAACTGTTCTGGTTTTAACCTGCTGAGTCATGCTTTTCACTTAGATATGCTCTATTTTTGTGCTTAAACTCCGCGATAAGCCTTGTAAGGTGAGAAATACGGCTGATGAATTACATCGGTTTTAAAAATTCGTAAAGCTAATTTAGCCGAAGTTATTGTTAATAGTCTTGACGAGGTGCCTGCCAAAACATTTTCAGATCGATGAAAAAATGAAAGATGCTCTTCAGGCCGACTGCACACGATATGCTCCTGGTATTGAAATTCTCAGTGTGCGTATTACAAAACCTTCCATCCCAGAAAGCATAAGACGAAATTTTGAGAACATGGAACAGGAGCGCACCAAGGTATTAAGTGGAGAACTCTACATTTTCTATTTGTATCATCTTTGGCCATACTCTACATTTTCTTTTTGTCTTATCTTTGGTCGAGCTGAGGGTTTGGTGTGTTGGAAAGAAAAGGACTTCAAGATCAGTCTTTGCATTATTGTGTCAACGTACATGCATAAAAGGGCTGGTTGATGAGTGAACGTTTCTCTCAACCTATCATCGTAATTGCAGCTATTTAATACTGACAATCAATGTATTTCTCAACGTGCCATTGTTGCTCAGGGCTTGTATTAACCGTGACTTAGTCGGTAACCCATCTATGCATCAATGATGTGTTACAGGTCTTGATTGCAGTAGAGAGACAGAGAGTTGCTGAGAAGGAAGCAGAGACACAGAAAAAGATAGCAATTAGTGAAGCTGAAAGAAATGCTCATGTTAGTAAGATTCAGATGGAACAGAAGTTGATGGAAAAAGATAGTTCAAGGAAGCAAGAGGAAATTGCAAATTCAATGTACCTAGCTCGTGAAAAGAGCCTGTCAGATGCAGCTTACTATCGGTGAATTCTCTTTAACTTATCTCCAGTATAGTTTATGTGAGAGAGCGCCTAAGGATGTCGCCTAGTGGTCAATTAATGAAGTGGATCAAACCATGAGAGACCATCAGGGTCAAATCTAAGCAGAGACAAAAAAACCACTAGGTTTTTTCTTTCCGGCTGCCTAAGACTCGGTGGGCAAAGTTATGTAGTATCTGGGTAGTGGGAGGCACTAGGTACCGGGTGGGATAGTTGACGTCACGTAAGCTGACGTGGATACTACTGGTACAGAAAAAATAAGAGATCCTGTCGGAGAGTAGATTGTTTCTTTGATTAGTCTACTGAATAAACCTGATCTGGGATTTTTTCAGAACAATGAAAGAAGCAGAGGCAAACAAGCTGAAGCTTACTCCAGAATTTCTAGAACTGCGATTCATTGAAGCTATAGCCAACAACTCCAAGATCTTCTTCGGCAACAAGGCAAGGCTCATTATCTTATAAGATTTATCTCCACTAATCCCCTTTCTTGAGTTTATAGTACTTTGTGCTTACAAAAATATGATTTCAGGTGCCCAATATGGTTCTTGACCAAAGGCTACTTGGAAACTTTTTGCAAGAGGTTGTGCCGCGCCAGGAGTCTTAGGGGGTGTATATTTTTTCTGGTACATCACAGGGAGAATGATACAATGTATTGGTTTATTCGTATGGTCTATTCTGTACTACTCAAGCATCAAGTTTATACTTTATACCGCTTTTTTGACAGGGAGACTCAGCTACATTCTTGATATGGTATTTGCTAATTTTGCTTGTGTCACTCCACGTAATTCTGAATGGTCAAAACCTATTACGTATATCATATGAAAAAAATTAATGAGGAGTTTTAGTTGTTAGAGGTGAAAGAAGGAAGGACTCACTTTTATTCATTGACAGAGCTAAGAAATATATATAAACAACGTCCTTTAAAGTTTTTATATGAAACATGGGTTAATAATCTGAAAATGGAGCTGTCAAGACTATGCTGAGGTTAGAAAAGGTATGCAGTGTCAGCAAGGGCATTTGGTCTAGTGGTATGATTCTCGCTTAGGGTGCGAGAGGTCCCGAGTTCAATTCTCGGAATGCCCCTTCATTATTTGTTTTCCCAATCTTTTTGTCTATCCTGTCTCTCTCTTCCCTTAATTGTTGATTTTTCTCTCACTCTATGCCTTTAGGCTTTATGTGATCCGCATTTAACATGTCCAGCAGTCTAGTTGTCCGAAAAGTGTTGGGTTACAAAAGTAAAAGATGGAGGAGGAAAAAAAAGGGAGAATAACAAACTCTATGATGCCCCGGGCTGTCTCGCGAAGATCTTCGATCCGAACCTTCGCATCTACTCTCTCTTAGAGGATGAACCACGACTTCGCTATCGCAAGTAGGGCTGTGCACGGATCGGATTGGATCGGATTTAGCACATTTTGGATTCGGATTTCGGATTCTAGAAAATGCAATCCGAATCCGATCCGAATTTTATCGGATCGGATTCGGATTTTAAAGTTTGGATCGGATCGGATTTCGGATCGTAAATGCCTCAATGTTGCAAACTAATATGTATATTTTTTTTGTAAAAGAGGCAATGCATTAAGAAAAATTCATGTTTATACAATTATGAGAGTACTATGGTGCCAATATAGCTAACTCTAGCAATTGTAAAGGTAATAACTTGGAGGAAGATGTAAAGAAAGTACTGACTATCCGAAATTAAAGTGTAGTATTTATACATTGCCTAATAATTTCGGATTTCGGATCGGATCGGATTAAAATATACCAATCCGAATCCGATCCGAAATCCGAAAATTTTATAAACACAATCCGAAATCCGGTCCAATCCGAAATCCGAAATCCGAAACTAAATGGATCGGTTCGGATTTCGGATATCCGATCCAAATGAACAGCCCTAATCGCAAGAATATAGTGATCGAAGAGCTATGGCTCAGCTGCTGCGCGTATTACACCGTATTGCCCGAAGGGGGCATGCTGCAAGAGTGTAGGTGAGTGATAAGCAAAATCTATCTTTATTTATTTAACTTTACACAATATATACTCAAACTGAGAGCAATAAATACGGCCACATTTACTACTCAAACAATAGATTTGTCTTTGTATGGGATTAAAAAAAAAAAAAGAGCAATGACTATGCCTCAATTTTAAACAATGTAGATGATTATAAGAATTCTCGCAAATAGTAAAGTAAAGCAAAAAGAATTATGAAATAAAGATATTTGTCATTAGACCCTAAATGCCTATTCCATATGGCTGTTATGTTTATTGTCATTTTCAACACTTTTCTAATCCTGAATCCTAGGTTATGTGTATCCATGGACTTTACGACGTGGAACGAAGTACAATAATAAAATCCAAAAAAATAAATTCTTCTGTATACTTTATTTTAATTTTTTTTAAAATTTAAATGAAGTCAACACCAAACGGACGGCTTACAAATAATTCAAAATATGTTTGGTTTAATTGTTTATATAACGTTTTTCCAGAAAATTTTCAATTTTTTTTTCCAAAAAACTTGTTTGAACATTCATAAACTTTCTTTATTATGTAGTATCAACATTAAGAAGTAATTTTTTTGTTGTTTTGAAACTAATATTTATATTTACCTGTCTAACATGTTTTCGAAGTTGCTTATACTGTTTTGCGTCAAACTTGTTTATTTAAGCTTTCTACCTAAATTGCAAGTCTTTAGGTTCAAACTTTGACTAATCAAAATTTAGTTGACATATGTCTAACTTGTGTCGTGTCATTGTCTTCTACGACGTGATAAAGTCTTCCCACTAATCGAGTGAATGGAAATTGAGACTAGGGCTGTGCCAAGAAAAATGATAAATCGTAGCAAATCTTAGCATATATATATTTATTGTAATGTAATTTATAATTTTTTTTAAATTTTTTTTTACAATTTTATCTATTAACGTGTTATTTCAAGTTTAGACTTAATATTCTTGGCTGGTAAATAAATAGCCCATAAGTGTAGTAGCTCAAACAAAGTTCAAATAAATTAATGCTAACAAAAGAAATTCAATTCAACACTAGGAATAATGATAGATTTTTTAGTTTTACATTAATTTATAATGAAAATTCATAACTTAGTTTAGTTTTTTCTTTAGTGCTTAGTTATGTAATTAATAGTATTTGTTAGCTATACTTATTTTACAATGACCTATATTGTATATTTAGGTTATGTTAATTTTCATTATGCCTTATTAATTCCTTTTAACAGCAATAATATTTCAAATTAAACAATGAGAGTGAACAACTTGTTTCTAGAAAACCTTTTAGCAGAATTAATCTCTCCTTAATTACATTGATCTGTTAAGCAGTTTCTCCACTAAACTTTCTTCTCCTACCTTTTACTTTTAGAGAATGTCCCAAGGAGAGGGAAAAGTTAAATAAAAAAAATTGAGAAATTACACTTTTTGGAAAAGTTAGATTACAATAGCCTATAATTAAATTATTTAAACCTTAATTGCACCTTCTCAACTTCAAATAATGACTAATCAAATTCAAACCATTCCTTTAGTTGCCACTTGAGACATTGTTTTTTGACTTTATTGTCCTCACCAACAAGAATTGTAGTGGAACCGTAAATATTTCTTCATCCTTGATTAGAAGTTTTGGTTTCAAGTATTAGATATTAAATCATCTCGGTAGGGAATACTTTACATACGATATAAAAAATTTCAGTACGAGTTCCTATTTAGTTGAACACCAATGCAGATACCAAACGCTGTGTAACAAATTCTAAAAAGAAAACTTTGTTTGTCCTCGTCCTTCTAATTTGGAAGAATCTTTGCACTTAAATTAGTGGAGCAGCTAAATTTGAAAAGTCAACAAACACTAGATATTAATGCCAAAGAATTTAAAGCACGAGATTTGATTTTTGGTCCAAAGACTAAAAAGCAAATACTAAATTTAAATTTTTAAATCAATGGATGTGGAAATTTATGCTTTTTCATAACTAAGGGGTAAGGGAGTAGGAGAAAATATACCCTTTTAACCCTTTAAGAAAATATTCCCTCCGGTCCATAATAAGTGGTATTTTAATTATTTTTATACAAATTAAGAAATTAATCTTTGAACATTAATTAACAATGAAATTGACCATATTAACCTTTACTATCTCTTCGCATAAAAACTCCTAACACATACGCCACCACTATTTACTCCAAGAGCAGTGTAGGAAAAAAAATAATTAATTCATTCTTAAAATTTGAAAAAATATCTTATCTTGGACCACAAAAAAATGCCAAAAAACCACTTACTGTGAACCGGACGGAGTACATTTTAACTACTACAGTCTATAGCTATTCATTTATGCATACAATCCAAAAAAAATTAATAATAGATATCAATGTGGAAACGAATATTCTCCACAATTTAAGGTATTCACATAATTAAAATATAATCTCGCCGAAAAAAATATTTTTCAGGAAATAATTCTGCCACACCAAATATATATCCATCATGGTAACTAGTGTAGCTTATTATCTCTCCTTTTTGTATCTATTCCATTTTCTTGAAAAAACTCTTGAGAGTATTACAAATTCACTTAGAATTATAGCATTTTAAATAATTTTCATTTATCTATCTTATACTTAAAGCTGTAATAAAGCTTCAAATCCTTTGAATAATTAAGCAAATCTCAGAAAATTCTCAATCAAAATATATGATCAACTCTAGTTGGATTAAACTCTAAAGATTTATGGACGGGGTTTAATTTATTCAAAAAGCGAGAAAAAAGAAATATGTGGTGAAATCGACCGCCTTAACATACATTGAGTGATCTACTTCGGACCGTCGATATCATATGTTCTATCAAAATAGATCCAATTTTAATTGACCTATCACCAATATATATACAAAGAAAAAAAAAGGACGATTTTGAAAAAGAATATAAGCAAAAATGAAAAACGAAAAACGAACTTTGACCCATAATAGGAAAATGACAGAAATTATTAATATCCTATTCCAACTTTCAACAATACCCCAAATAGTATATAAAATATTTTCCTTTCTTTGTCTGTGTGTTTTGGGGGAGGAGGTTTGTGAAATGACATCCATACAAATTGTCACCATGCAATTTGGTCGTCGAAGACTTTGGGCACATGGTTACATAATACTGTTGACCACACCCATCTCTCTGCAGGAATTTCAAATTAACAGTAGTTGAGCACTCATAATTTAAAAATTCTAAATTCGACATTGTGTTATAATAGTGTTCGACTAAATACGAACTTGAGTAAGAAAGATCTACATTAAGGGGTAAACCATTTTTATAAAAGACGACTTTATACATAGAACTCGAACCGAAAACTTTTGATTAACGATAAACGAGTACTTTACCACTCTACTACTGTCCTGATCGGTGTAATTGTGTAGTGTCAGATTCTTGGAAAGACAGCACTATATTCACATACAGCTAAGCAATTATAAAATAAAAAAAAAGAATGGGTGATATATGCTTGACTTCACTGTGAATTTCTCATATATAACTAATTATATATTCTTTTCTCTCTTTGTTATAAATCAATGTTCCCACTTCTCCCCATATATCAATTTGCTCCTCCTTCAATTTTGGAGTTCCATTATATTCTTGTTAACAATTGGAGTACTTTTGCAAATTGTTAATTGGTATGCCATCTATCTCTTATTTCCTTATATATGTAAAATATATTCATTTACATGTGGAGCTTTCACCACTTCTCAATTAATTATTTACAATATAATAAGGACAATTTTAGTATATATATATATTTATTTATTTATTTAGTTATGCTTAAAGTCTTGTACCCTTCGAATGATGTGTCTATTCAAACATCGTCACATGGAAGAGACTTTGGTCACATACTAATTGAAGTATGAACACGAAAACAGCTATGAAATTTCAATCATTTCTACAAAATAATAGTAGTTGGTATGTATATAGATGTATATAATATATACTCTATATAATTACCAATATTCGTACCCACTTTTCAATATCTCACTTTTCTTATTTAATTTGCCTTTTCTTCTTCACAATTGCAAGATATTACCCTTTTGCTTTACTTTTGAAGTTCCATTCTTGTTAAGAAGTGAGTCAATTCTTGGATATTGTTTTGGTGGGATTTTATAATTGGTATGTCATATATCTTTTATTTTATTTTCGTACTCTTACTTTTTGTTGCTGAATTCTCCTTGTCTTTTGACATGGTGAGTGGTTTATGGTTGAGAAATAACAATGTTTTTTTTTTTGATTGGGGAATGGTGGTTAAGTCTTAGATAAAACCACCAAAGGGTGTGGTGCAGTGGACGAGATTATACTTCCCTTAATCCGAGGTTTCGGGTTCGAGCTCTGGGTATGAAAAAATCTGTAGTAGGGAGCACTTCTTCCGAATGAGGTCCTAAGCGGAGCGAATCCAGATATAATTGGGCTCCAATACAGATATCGGACACCGGATGGAAAACCAAAAAAAGAGAAAAAGTCTAGATAAAGAAATGTTCAATGTTGTCTTTTTTCCTTTTCCTTTTCGTTTCCCTTGGGCAGTCAGACATGGGGGGAGGGGAGAGAATTGTTGGGTGCAAAAATATGGCTGTGAATGCAAAGTATATTTTTGTGTTCTTATAAGTCTAGCATGTGACAGATTCGAGTCCCGAGTATGGAAAAGATCATGTTAGGGGAGTGCTCCCCCTTAAATGGATCTAACACGGTTGTGAATTTAGATATAATGGGGCTCCAATACAGATATCAGACATCGGGTGAGAAATCAAAAAAGTCTAACAGGTCCTGAGAATAGTTTAATTTTTATTTATTAACAATAATTATAATAGACCATTTAAGCAATCAGATCTTTTTTGATTTAATTATTTGGTATTCGAAATTTACTGATCCCTCCGGTCCAGAGGCGGATGTAGAGTATACCTCTCGGGTTCATTTGAACCCAGTATTTACGTCGCTGAGCATATATTTATATGTAAAAATTTATTAAAATTGCAACAAATGGTAGGTCTGAACCCATAACTTTAAAAATACAATGAGTTCAATGCTAAAAACCTTTAAAATTGAACCCACAAAATCTAAATCCTGGATCCGCCTCTGCTCCGGTCCACTCTAGTTGATTATTTGGTCCATAATATTTGATTTTCCCATATATCAAGAAGGAATTAAATTCTTTTTTCTAAAGTTTCCCTTGGAGTAAAGAACTTAGGAATATTTGTTGTATTTTCAATGAACAAATTAAGGGTAACATAATTAATTTCATTGTTAATTAATGCTAAAAGATAAAATTTTTAATATATGAAAAAATAGCCAAAAAAATCAATTAAAATGGACATGAATATTGTATTTACTACCTTCTTTGTGGCAAAGAATATGAATTTAGTCACGTATTCATTTTTTGAATTTTTTTATATTGTTAAGGTGATGAAGAATACGTAAGCCATCCTGCTAAGGACATGTGTGCACCTCACGTATAGCTTCTAAATTGTAACATTTCATTTCAATATTTAAAACAAGATATTTTTAAATTTACACCAAACTTTTATGACGTTAATTATTATATTTCATAACGGAAGGACATTTCACTTTGAAAGTTATCATTTAATTTATAAATAAGTAATTATTATTCCCTTCAGTTAGGAGTTGAAAACGAACGAAAGATACCAAAAAAGAAAAATAGAAAAAGAACATTGACCTATACTAGAAAAAGACAAAACAAAAAGCCCATATTTCAACTTTCAACAATGACCCAATAAATAAGGTGAAGTACTAAATTTTCCCTTTGATTTGGGGCAGTGTAAAAGGTGACGCCCACTCAAAATTGTCAACATCCAATTTGACCGCCGATAATAATGTCCACATGGTCACATGTTAGAGCAACAACCTTAATTATTAACCGTTAGATTCCAAGAATCCGACAGCCAAGATTCTGACACCATGATTCACATCAATCATTTGTTACAAAAATATATATATCTTCATTGATTTCATATCCCAAGTATACATATACAATAATGGCAGTTTCTATAATTATATATATTCACTGCTCTTTTTGTAGTTACCATAAACCAATTCTTCCCACTTATCCAAATCTCACTTTGCTATTCAGAGATTCTCATTTTGCTGTACATTTTGGAGTTCCATTCTTGTTAACAAGTGGGGTTCTTCAAAATCCTTTTGGTGGGGTCTTATAATATAGGTTGGTCATCCATCTTTTTCTTTTTTTGTTTTTTTTCTTAAATTTTTTTTGTTGTTGCAATCCTTTTTTTTCCTGGGTTCGAGTCACGGAAGCAGTGTTTGCATGTCTTGCAATGCGGCCCTTCACCGTACCTTGTGTGAACGCTGGGAGCTGCGCCTATCTTTTATTTTTGTTGTTGTTGCTGCTTGTGTTTGCACGAAAACTTTGTTTATACATATAGTTTAATGTTGGAAGATTCTTTTTTTTTTTAATAATTATAAAAATTAAGTTTTTGATAGCCTTTTGGCTTTTTGACATGGTGAGTGGTTTTCATGTTTGAGAAGCAACAAATGGATATTTGGTGGCCCAAATGGTGGTTAAGTCCAAAAAAGTGTTCACTGTTTTGTCTTTTTACCTTTTTCTTTTTGCTAAAGATTCTTGATTCCCTTTTACAATCTGAAATGGTGAGTAATTGGGCTGATGTTTGAGAGGAAGACTTGATTCTTCAATTGAACTGGTTTGTGAAAGGCTATAATTTTGTAGTCAATGATTTCCTTTTAAATAGTAGAAATTAAAGTAGAAATTTCTTGATCATGAAATCTTTTTACAGAATAGCAATAAGTGCATATCACTTAACTAATAAGCAAAGATCCTATTATGCTGATTCCAATTCCTCAAAAGTGTTAGCAAACTCTATATGCAGCATTTTTTGTTCTTATATCACCGGAAATTCTCTTGATCATATGAGTTGAGCTTATTCTCCAGCCGAGGGTCTATCAGAAACAGCCTCTCTGCCCTTCGAGGGTAGGGCTAAGGCTGCGTACTTCTTACCTTCCCCAAACCCCACTCATAAAAACTCACTGGGTTTGTTGTTGTTGTTGTATATGAGTTGAGCTTAAATTAAAGATGTGAGGTTTCATATCGTCGACCCCAACTTGTTTAGGACTGAGGCACAGTAGTTGTTATTGTTGGGATCACTAGAATTTTTCATGTTCTATATTCAAGATTGTTCATGTTTCTTTTTCTCAACTTTGTGGGGGAATTTTGTGAGTATCTACTCTTTTCTAGGTAAACAGATTGGTAAAGTTTCTATCTTTGTGGTTTCTTAGGGTGCAGATACAGATACGTATATGACAAATCCCAGTTCCCTGTCTCTGGGGATGTGGTCCCCACGGCAGTGGCGGAGCTGTTTGCTGATTTCCCATTTCATTGATACTTGCTCAGGCATTGAATTTGGGAGTGTTGTTAATCTGTTGAAACATTTAAAAGATTGAATCTTCAATGTTTTTTCCTCTTTTTGTCCCTCTTCTTTGGTTAGGATTTTTGGAGAGTTCCCGAGTTGGTAATACTTTCACCTGAAGGTGTATTATCTAGTGGATTGAAGATGTATATGGTAGAGAGCAAAGGAGGGGCTATAGCTTGTATGCTATTGGCTCTGTTATTGTTAGGGACTTGGCCTGCACTGCTGACTTTGCTCGAAAGACGAGGGCGTCTTCCTCAACATACTTATCTTGATTATACTATTACAAATCTTTTGGCCGCTGTGATCATTGCTTTAACCTTTGGTCAGTTTGGGCCAAGCACACCAGAAATGCCTGATTTCCTCACTCAACTCTCTCAGGTTAGTGCCCCTTCATAATCAAGAACTTGATGTCTTTTCAAATGGGGCTACGCATTGATGCAAGCTACCAATGTGAATATCCACTTGCGTCTTCTATGTTGGCGTACTTTCTCTCCTAAGGGAGTACAGAATTAAATCTATAGCAATGATGTCCAGTAAGCATATACTTCTGTTTGATAGGTAGAGTTAAATTAGGGAATGATTTATATTCTTTTTGAAGAGAGATATGTATGAGCTTTTACCACTTCTTAGGTTCAGAATAATACGATTCATATTCATCCGTTCTTCTGTTTCCGTTTCTGCTGATTCGCCTACATACCAAGAGTTTGATTTACTCATGTGTTCCTTCATCAACTTCACGGAGAAAATTTCCCACTCAACTTGAAGTTTTAGTAACATTTGTGTTATGTGACAAGAGGTCTGCGCCAACGCAGCAGTGAAGAAGATGTGCTATTAGGAACTAACACGTCTGCTACTATTAGAATACCTGATACAGATTGTACCTGTCACCCTTACTAGCTAATACATCCATTTTTTTCTTTCTTACTTTATTAAGGTGGGAGAAGGGAAGTCTTGGCGCAACGGTAAAAGTTGTTGCGTATGACCAGAAGGTCACGTGTTCAAACTGCAGAAACAGTTTCTTGCATTTCAGTTGCGTACATAAGACTCAATGTGGTCAGGCCCGTCCCCAGACCCTGCGCATAGCGAGAGCTTAGTGCATTTTTTGTTCGAAAGATCTCTTGTAATGGCGACTTCCATCAACACCTCATAGGTCTCGCTTAATGTTGGTCATAGTTGAATTTGCACAATAACAAGCTTTTCTGAACTTCCTATTTCTTTTGGATATTGCGATTTACTATTATCAATGAACGTTGCAGGATAATTGGCCGAGTGTCTTGTTCGCAATGGCTGGAGGGCTGTTCCTCAGCCTTGGGAACCTCTCAACTCAATATGCTTGGGCTTTTGTTGGTTTATCAGTCACTGAAGTGGTCTCTGCTAGTATTACAGTTGTTATAGGTATCATTTTAACTCAGCAACTTCTGTTTTTCTGAAGTGAGTCAGTGACTGTCTTCCGTGGAATGGGGGTAAGCCGAGGTGTTGAAGCATGACATGTACTATTATTTTGGTTATGGCAGGAACGACGTTGAATTATTACCTTGATGACAAAATTAACAAAGCTGAGATTCTTTTCTCTGGAGTTGGATGTTTCTTGATTGCCGTCTGTTTAGGCTCTGCTGTTCATTCGTCCAACAACGCTGATAACAAAACCAAGCTTGATGAATATTCAAATGACTGTAAAGATGGAGTCGGGTATGCATCAGTATGCTAAGCATACTTCCCTGGTTAATTCGTATTAAGAGTATCATTTACACTGCTTCGGCAAATGAGGAAATCATAATGTTTATGGTTCCTTTCTTTTGATTATTTCAACCTGTAAAAACAAAATTTGAAGGAAACAGCATTTTTTGGTTTTTAGGTCCATAATATAACCAGAAGGGGAGCCTTGACGTAACTGGTAAAGTTGCTGCCATGTGACCAGGAGGTCACGGGTTCGAGCCGTGGAAACAACCTCTTACAGAAATGTAGGGTAAGGCTGCGTACGATAGACCCTTGTGGTCCGGCCCTTCCCCGGACCCCGTGCATAGCGAAAGCTTAGTGCACCGGACTGCCCTTATAGGTCCATAATATAACCATGTTGTGTCAACTGTGTTATAATATCTGAGCAATAATCACAGGAAATTGATGTTCAATTTAATTGCACATTTGCAGGGCTAATGGAATTTCTTCCTTCAAACAGACAACTTTTAAAGCAGGTATTGTGAATTTCCATATCTTTTCCACTATATTAAATTGACAGGCTTCCCTTATTTAATTCTTTTCAATTTGGAAATGCTGAATATCCTTAGGTAGTACAAATGATCTGGAGGATGGAGGTTCTTCCGGGAAGGCAAAATTTGGGACTGCGGCTTTCCTTATAGAACTTGAGAACACGAGATCAATCAAGGTCGGAATTTCTTTTTCTTATTGCATTGTATTTTCTTGCTCTACTGTTGAACTTTTTTTAAAAATGTGCTACTGAGACAATTTTGCTCTATTTGCTTGCAGGTTTTTGGGAAGGGAACGTTCATTGGTTTGGCGATAACCTTCTTTGCTGGGATTTGCTTCTCAATGTTCTCGCCTGCATTTAACTTAGCGACAAATGATCAATGGCATACTCTTAAAGCTGGAGTTCCACACTTGACTGTCTATACAGCATTTTTCTATTTCTCATCCTTTTGTTTTGTGATTGCCATAGTTTTGAACCTCACCTTCTTATACTACCCTATACTAAATGCACCCAAGTCGTCGATCAAGGCTTATCTCAACGACTGGAATGGCAGAGGTTGGGCCCTTTTAGCTGGACTTTTATGTGGTTTTGGCAATGGTCTACAGTTCATGGGGGGTCAAGCGGCTGGATATGCAGCTGCAGATGCTGTTCAGGTTTGTACATTTATCGATGTATCTATATCAACTAGGCCTAAATCCCCAAGAAATTTTGAGCTACTATATGAATCCACTATGTTAATTCCGGTATATCCAATCATCATAAGGAACCTTCCTCCTTTATCTGAGTGTGTTATCGCTCTGCAAAATCCATATAGTGAGTTACATATTGAACTTTAAACCAAAGAATCTGAACTTTACAACCTGCTAATTCTAGAAATTATTGATGTTCAGAACTATCCCGGTTAATGTAACTTTTTCCTTTTTAGTTTGGTCCAAAAAAGAATGGCACACTTTAAACTTCCGATTTTACCTTTAATGACACAATTTTACAACCACACAAATGTCATTACATATTTAAGACAAGAACTTCCACAAGTCTTTTTTTATTTGTTAAACTATGCGCCCAATGAACCAGGTTCACGTAAAATGAAATAGAGGGTGTATGTATATTATCGGATTGATTGCTATATATGATTGGTCTATCACAAACAACCTCTCTCCCTACACTAGGGAGGGGTAAGGTCTGCGTACACTCTACCCCTTTCCCAGACCCCGGTTTGTTGTTGTTGTTGTTGATTACTATATATGATTCTTTGTGTTAAACACACATAGTCATTTGAAATATGTGGCACATTTCAGGCACTGCCTCTTGTGAGCACATTTTGGGGGGTGATTTTGTTTGGAGAATACAGAAGATCGTCAAGAAAAACATATACACTCCTGGCGGGCATGTTGTTTATGTTCACAGTAGCTGTTGCGATTCTCATGGCGTCGTCAGGGCATCGGAAGTAGTCATTTGTACAGTAGTAAGAAACCAATATAATGTTTCTTCTGTAAATATCATGTTACCTTTTTCTTGTTGCACCCTTGAAATTAGGGAAATAATTTAGTCGAACGAATGAGGAGGATTGATTTTTTCTTACTCCTCTCGTTTGTATGATGGTGTTTGATTCGACATAGAGTTAGCTTGTCAAATTGGCTTATGTATTCTCGAATGTATTTCAAAAGCTCTTTCTTATTTGAGATATTGGAATCTGAATTTTCCTGAAAACAATTGTGTCCTTAGCAAATCTTTCTTCTGTTCAACCATTCAGGTTCAGTTCAGTCAAAACAAGATAGTCATTAGAAAAATGGCTCTTGGATATTTGGTTTTACTTTTCAGCTAGTTTGTTCGAGTTATTAGTTTATTTTACAGTGGTTTGGATTTTTTTTTTCTAAAAACAAAACAACAAAGAATTCATTTGCAATTCCCGTTTGAGTTTAGTCCATCACTTGGCCACTTAAGCAAAATTGTCATAAGATATTTTGCATTTCAACAAAAGAGAGCACACTTGTAATTACTTAAGGGGAAAATAGCACGACCTAGCAAGTTTTCGCACTGGCCATTCAAAATAGTCGGGCATTTGTAAAATTATTGAAAAATAGCCACTATTTTGCTGCAACAAGGACTGGTCCAGCATAATATACTGGAGATCGGTGCACCTGTGTATGAAACTTCCATCATATTATGCTGGACCGGTATATTATACTGGAATATTTTCTAGATTTTGAACAGTGTTTTTCGTTTAGATTTATCGTTACATGAAAAGTGGCTAAATTTCGATTACTTTTGAAATTGTGGCTATTTCTGGATGACCACTTGTAAGTCTGGCTATTTTGAATTTCTCCCTTGGGTCGTTTGGTACGGGGGATAAGGTTGGACTTTGGTTGATGGTATAAATTTATCTGCCAACTAAATATAGTATAAATTTAATCCCAGACTTAATCATGGATATCTCACCTTATCCCATTAAAGTTATTTTATCCCACCTCTCGAATGGGATAAGTTAGTCCAGGGATTATAATCCCAGAATTTGATCTCGGGATAATTTAGTCCGCATATAAAACGACCCATTAACGCCTTAACTGGTGCATCAATTTATCTCCAGCATTTTGTTTTCTTCTTTTTAACTCCGCGTATGTGTTGCATTTGGCAGAACTAGAAACAGATGATTCATTTGGCTGTTCTTAGCTAGTTTAAAAGCTCGCAAGCCCGAATAAAGTAGAAGCATTGCAGCAGGCTAACAACCAGCGTAAAACTAGTTAGTATGATGAATCATCACAATACAATACAGAATTCATATAAGTTGAAAATCAGTAAGGATTCATATAGCCGGTTTTGATAGAAAAATCCTTTACATTGGTGGTGCCTAGATGACTAGATAGGCTTGTTTGGAATAGTTGAAGCTACAACCTTTAATCTTCTGAATATTCTTTCTATACCATAATTGGATTTACTTATATACACTTAAAGCGTATCAGTGAAACCCTATGTTGATCGAATCCTCCAAAACTGTTGTTGCGCCCATGTTTGAATCCTCCATTTTGTGACTCCTGATTTTACTCAATTTCAATCAAAGTGTAGGAATCAAATCCTAAGCCCCCACGTATTTAGTTGGATTAATATTGGAAAATAAAAGAAAATGAGAAAACAGGGCTGGTATCAGTGTTGGCTTGTTGCCGTTGGAAATCATGTTGATTTATTGTTCTATTTACGATTCTAAAAGACACATTTAAACTCAAAAAGCCTCATTGCTCTCTTATAGTAGATGAATATTTTTTACTAAGGAAAAGTTACACATCTCATGGAGAAAACAAAGGTTTGAGTGACTTCTTTTCGCTTTAACTATCTGGTATTTGAAACTTACTTACTGGTCTGACACTATATTTGTTCAAATAAAATGCTTAGCCAATTCCACGCGTCTAACCAAAAAGTCCTTTCTTCTTCTAACTTTTTCATTCCATGTGTGCCCTTCTTCCCCCAATTCTTCCCTTTCTACCAACGAATTCTCTATAATAATTCGTAAATCTAGACGAGCTAATTGTTCTCGGATAGCACTTGCGCCAGCAGAGATTTCTCGATTGCGAAATGTTAATTCAAATTAACTTGGGTAAGCCAACTTTAGGCGGTAAAGCATTCTTCCTTAACGAAAGACATTCCATTCTCATAACTCGAATTCAAGACTTTGATCGATGGAAGAATTACAACAGTCCCACCACACCTTCAATGGCTGGAGGCTTACCTGAATGCCAATATTACTTCAACGAGTCAAATACAGAGTTTGGACCAAAGCCGTAACTTGGTCTCTGGCTCAACCCCTGGTTAGCTGGACCTTCATCTCAGCCTGTGATTCAATATCTTTAAAATCATCTCCAATGAGACCCCTCCAGTATCAATAGTTCAGGCAAGTCAACTCTTTTGTTTTGTCATTTGTAATGTTTTCTAATATAATAAAATATGTAGAACATGCAATGAGTATTCCTATTGTCATCCATCACAAGTGGCTTAAATGCCAAGATTCCTTGTAACAAAGTCAAAGCTACAGACATCAAGTCCATAAACCGACTCTGCCATTTAGCAACTGAACTATCTCTCACCTTTGTTTGGACCTTTAACTACCAACAGTAACCCAAGATTGTTCCCTTTCTATTGTCATCCATCACAAGTGCATCTAAACAACACCAAATAATGGGAAAAACTCAACAAAAATTCATATTCTAATAATGACTTCAAAGAAATGAAAGTGTAGGATCAGTAACATATCATATGAAAATCTTCAGATTCTGTAGAACATGTGATGGAGAATTATACTCCAATGGTTGAAACCTAAGTTGCGCGGACTCTTCGATTTTGGTGCTGTCCCCGTCTGGATACAGGACGTATACGGATACGGGGACGGCCTCCCGGATACGGTCAACTGACTTCGGACTCTTTAACCGAAGTCCATCGACAAATTTGGGAGAAAAATTGAGATTTTGATTTTTCAAAATAAAAAATAAACAGATTTAGGAATAATGTCCATCTTGGAGAATGGAAGATTGAATTGTACAATATTCATGATAGTTTTTCACAGAATATCTCTCAAATTTACCATATTTTTATAGTTCTATTTTTTATTAGTCGAATTCCCGCACCTGTATCCATATCCGGATCCGCACAACCGCACCCCTGAATCTTAAAATTTAGATTTTGTCGAATCCGGTACTCGAATCCGTCTCGTATCGGATACCCGCACCCGAGTCTGAGCAACTCAGGTTGAAACAAGTGCTTTTGTAAAAGATGGTTAAAGTGGAGTTTTTAAAGCTTACTAGGACACATGTTGTCAGCGGCGAAGCCACATGGTCACAAGGGTGGTCAACTGACCACCCCTTCATCGAAAAATTGCACTGTGTATATAGATAAAATATTACGTTTTAGAAGTATATAACACATATTGAATACTTCTTGTCGGGAATTTTTTTAACATCT
The DNA here is from genome assembly GCA_005239495.1 of Nicotiana undulata. Lineage (NCBI taxonomy): Eukaryota > Viridiplantae > Streptophyta > Magnoliopsida > Solanales > Solanaceae > Nicotiana > Nicotiana undulata. Next base: position 19,692 of record MDKH01192203.1, read on the forward strand.
TTTAAATTTGAATACCTTTGAAAAATAATTTCTAACTTCATCACTGAGAAAAGGACTAGAACTTCAAGAAATGAGAAAAAGAAGATATGGGTAAAGTTTTCCAAAAAAATAAGGTCAAATGAAGTTCATAGCATATGTTGCTTCCTCCTATGGAATTCACACATCTATCTTTAGGAGTGATAACAAAAATAGAACATATCATAGGATCCATTCTTCTTTTTTCAAAAGATTCCACCTTTCACATCTAACATTCTCATATATGTGTTTTTCCTGAACTTCTCAAATCTTCTGCCATTTCCAGCTAAGGCTACCCAACGGGGACGGGACGAGATGAGATGGCATTTAGCCGGGACAGTAGCGAGACGGGCCTAAACGGAACAAAACGGTAGGCCCATCCCATCCCGTTTGTTAACGGGATGGGACGGGACGGGACGGAACGGTTCGCGAGCCTTAAGTGGGCCTTTTTCTTAAAATAAAAACAATTATTTAAGCATTAAGTTTAGCAACGGCTAGTTTTTTGACAATGACTAAGTTTTTAAAGTTTGCAATGGCTAGTCTTTTAACTTATTTAATAAACATAAAACTTAATAAATTATAAAGAAACTAAGTAAAGAATTAAAAAATATTGAAAAAAAAAGACTTGTAATGAAATATTTTAGTAATTGTAATAGAGTTGTAATTTATTTAATATAATTTCAAGCCATTAAGTAACTAAGTAAGAGTGATTGATAGCCGCAAGCATGTTATACTTTACTACAAGCATCAAATTAATACCATCTTTTACAATCAAGTTAAAAATATGGCATGCATATTTAACATGAAAAAGATTGATTGATTAATTGGACAAAGTCTAGCTCTTAAGCTAGTTGCTGCGGTTGTGTTAGTCTAGCTCTTAGTCGTTGGCCAACGACTCTATTTCATCAAAAAAAAAAATTAAATAACACGCGGGACAAACAAGACGGGATAAACGCGACGAAATGGTCATCCCGTCCCATACCGTGTACTGTTTAATATGGGATAAACTAGGCGGGACGGCCCGTTCCGTTGGACAGCCTTATTTCCAGCAAACTCAGACACTAAACTTTCTACTGCTTTTTGAAACTATCAACTGTTATTTTGCTATATATATATATATATAGCACTCTATAACTTGCTTTTTGTGATTTATAAGAATGGAGTATTCTTTTCTTACGAAATTGAATAGTAATAGGAATAATTTGATGCATGCTACAATAAGAAAAAACATCAAGTAAACATGTACAACCACATGTTGATTGAATGTTTGTTATTTATTAAAAAAAAAAAATTAAATTAAAGTTGTTAAAGGTGTTGGTGATATAGACCAATTAGGGGTAATTTTAAATTAATTTCTTGGTCTTAACTTCGTTAAAGAGACAAATGAGAATGAAGACATGGTTAAAATTCGGATAAACTGATTTCAATTTAATAAACTAGAGATGATTGTCGCAATGGTGAATGATGACACAAATTTATCTTGTATTTTATTACTATTAATGTTTGTCGCAAATTAGTTTTATTTTTATTTTTTATGTATATGTACATATCAAGAAATTTTTTAATATGATTATTTTTGTTCCCTCTTTATTGTAGATGTAATTGGTTGTTTATGTGGAATTGGTGATATGGAGGCATTGGTAGGGGTGTTCAAACCGAACCGGAAAACCACACCAAATCGATTAAAAAACCCGACTAGGTTTGGTTTGACTTGGTTTGATATTGAGTAAAAATACCCGAACCAAACCGACATATAAATATATAATTTATTATATTTTTAAAACTTTATATTGAATTTTCTGTAAAAAATATTGAAATATTTGGGATCCTCTCATGTGTTAACCTAAAAAGCGTATATTAACGAAAATTATTGTTAGACGACTATGAATAATTATCATGTATCACTAAAAAAAATCTTCCATTAGAATATTTTAATAGATCTTGTGTTTGTCAACTTTTTCAATATTTACTAAACATAAATTCACTTATCAAAACTTTATCTATAACTTTAGCGAAGTAAGATTGAAATAATATTTTTGTAACTAAAACAAACCGAAAACCCGAAAACCCGAAAAACCCGATAAAACCGAACCAATCCAAACCGATATAATTGATTTGATTTGATTTTGATAAAATTCGAACTAACCCGGTCTATGTACACCCTTAGGATCTAAGTGGAAAATCTAAGTTGTAACTGACTCGAACCACTTACCTCATTTTATGTACTGTGTTAGTTATCTTCTTCCAAAAAAAGATGGATTCACAATTTTGAAATGCCCAACATTCATAAATTTCATCAGTAACAACATGAATTGCACTCTTTTTTCACCTAAATCCAACGCTTTTTATATTACCAATTCCACGTATGTATGAGTCAAAATCTGTCTAAAGATGTTCGACACAAAGTGGCAATGCAAAAAGTGATTTGGTCGAGGTCGATTAGTAACCAGTGGAACAACTCACCGCCGAGCAGTCAACATGGTCGAGGTCAAGTATCAAAAGAGGCAGTAACGGCTAGTTTAGTGATGGGATGCTTGTACTTGTACTTTAAGGGTTAATTGGGGTTATGTCCCTTATAAATAGAAAGAGAGATGAGGTGAAAGGCATGTAATATTCTCTGATAAGAACATTCTTGAAAAAAACAGACTTTCTCTCTAGATAAATACAAATATTACCTTTCTAAAAAAATTTGATTGGTGATGATTCCACACTTTTTCCATCATATCCGACAAAAGCCTCAATATTCTAGTATTTGTCTATCATTCATCATTGTCAGAAAGAGGAATTATCCAACTCATTCAATATTGGATGAATCATTTTCCTTATTTACTTTAGTGTCATTTATTGTTATTTATTACTGGATATTCTCCTTTTATTATTGATCTTGAAACATTAAATACACACCGCATTTAACCTTCTTTCAACGTTGGTCAACATTATTCACATAAATCGATTATAGATATGAAGTTATTATCATTAATTAGGTTTAACCTTCACTACATAGAATTAATTAATTTAACCAAAAATTTATATTTTTTGATCAAACAACGTAAATAGAATCCCACATCCTACAAACTCTAATCCTTACAATCCAACTATCCCTATTACTATCCAACTCAGAAAGAAAAGAATACTCCATTCTTTTAAACTACAAAAAGCAAGTCATAGAATGCTCAATATTCACTTCAACTCTATATCATGCACAGATTATATGAATAAACATTTGAAAATATCATGCATTAAATATACAGTTTAATTACAGAACAAAGAATATGAAAATGGATAGTGGATTTTGATTTACAAAACCTGTCAGGGAAAAATAGAAAAATGAGAAAAAATAACTGAAAGAAGGACAAACAGAGACTTCATTCGGACTCGAGAGAATAAATGACGATAAAGAAAAAAAATAATGCATTTTCTACTATTGATATCAAGCTTCTCATGGTCTATAATGTGAAGCAAGCTTATTCATTGCATAAAAAGGTAAAGAATCAATTTATCTCTAGAATTGACAAATTAATAACATGCAAGTGTAATAATAACATCCCCAAATACCATTATGAAATCAAACACCAAAAATGGAAAGAAAAAGAAAAGGAATCTAAGAGATATTTCTAACAAGGACAAAGGGTACTGGGAAATACCAGCATTTTATCATACCAAACACATATTTCGGCGACTACATTTTCAATGTACTATTAAACCAATTGCTCCTTGAGAAATCTATCATTTACCAAGATATATTGATGATAATTGAATCAAATAGTGATGAATACTTTAAGTACTCAATTAAAAATCGATTAATTTTAACATGAAATAAATTGTTTTACATAGCAAAAGAAAACTACTGATCAAACTAGAATGTAAAGGCAAAGAATTAGATTATTATAACAGCAAAGGAATAAACTAAAAATACAAACTACTAATATGTACCACAAAATTTTAGAAAGTTTATATAAAAATATACATATATATGTGTAATAATAAATTTAAATAACTACTTCTATAGTCGGTTTGATTCGATTTTTTTCGATTATTTTCTATTAAAACCAAAACCAAACCAAATTTGATCGGTTTTTTAAATTCAAAACCAAAACCAAACCAAACTTTTTGATTTTTTTGGTCGGTTTAGTTCGATTTTTCGGATTTTTATGAACACCCCTACTGGCACGAGTTTCTATACAGTGAACACCCTATTTGGAGGTAGTTTTCGCACAGTAGGAAGAAAATGGCATTGACTTGTATACATACATTGTTATGCCAATTAACAATAACGCTAAAGATGTATAGACAACATTTCATTGCAAATAAAATATTCCTTCTGAAAATTCCTAAATTACAATGGAATCTCCACTCAGGCTTATGAAATAATACCATAAATTACAATACAACTTTGATCTCAAGAATAGCCAGCACCTTCTTAAAATTCACAATATGTAAGCCAGGCTAAACTGACTGGTTCTGATTACTTCACATGTAACTAAATAACTCCTCTTGCCAAGTAAAGTCTCCTCTCTTTTTCAGGTTTACCTTCTCACTGTCATTGAAGATCCAAGATATACCAAATTATGACTTGAAATCACCCCAGATTGGAACTTGAAAGCGCGTGTTTCTTAAAATTACTTTGTAGTTCCAGAATTTTCATCTCATCAAAACTAGTTAACTTTAAGTTCGTAAAACATTCTAGTCATGTTTGCCATCTGAGTAATCTACTAGCCAATTTGCTCTCCAAACAACTGACGATGATAGCAGCCGCTCAGTCTTCCATCCTGATGACTGAAGCTGTGACAGTGAATTGTGAAAGAAACAAGATATTTAGTTCAATCTAAAACACAAAATACGCAGCTCGTAGAATTAATGGACAATTTGCCACGAGAAAATGGGCTTATATGTGGGTGACTTCTTATTGGCGTTTGCACATGTCATCTTAGACCAGTCCACAGCTTTCGCTTTCGATACGAGTATTAGCTTATGAACTTCTTTGCATCGACACTAAATGGAATGTGAACATATTTACATGGTGTTTTCTTCATAAAAAATCAAAGAAAATCTTTTTGCAGAAACTTGATGCTGATTAGTTGACTGATTTTACAACTTACAAAAGTAGTGAATATATCATGAATTTCCTCCCTGAAAAAAAGCTCGTGAAGTAGACAAATACCTTCAGAAGAAAGACTTCATAGTGTTTATCCATCCATGATTGGCTCTCCAAAGACATGGATCCACCTTGATCACCTAGTTTTGCCATGACAAGAGCATGGATGAATGACTGCAATATATCAGCTGCCGTTGAATCCTTATGAGTAATAATGTTGATAATATCCCTTTCTTGTTGAAGTAAATACTTTGCTGAAACGATATGAGAGAATGTGTTAGTAAACTCTTAGGTCAAATAGCGTAGCTTGAAAAAAGTTTAACATGTCTATCAACCTTTCTTGTGATTTGATCCAGCAGATTGTAAGAGGTTGACCCTATCGATCAAAAGACAATTCGTTATTCAACTACCCAAATATTCTTCCCTGTGCAAGAGATATGGATGCAAATTAGTAATAACAAAGGTGAAAATCTCACATAGCAAGGCTGTCAAGTGAAGAAACTCTGACACCTAAATGTACTCGCTTGTATAGAGAGTCACTGCCTTTTGAGGTCAACGAGGTCAGCCGTGAAGGTAGAACATGCTCCATGGAGGAGACCTGCTTTGGAGAGAGAACTGGAACCAAGGCGTGAAACCTCCAGATTAACAGCCTTACGTTATTGGACGTAAAGCTCAAGATTTACATAATATTTTGTGTGTCTAGTCAACGACCCGTGTGAAACATTCAGCACACACAGGAACTTTAAATTAATAGTTCAATCACAAAAGACAAAAGCAACAGAAATTTGGGCCAATTTAGCGTCGCAACACAGCGTCATAAATAATCCTACTCAGATGATATTCTAGGAGATGGATACAGTTATCTATTCTATGACTATGGAAATATTAAGATGTTCAACTCACCATGGCCTGTCTTGAAGAATTGTGACAAAACAATGGAGCATCTTTCACAGTTCAGGGTATTCAGAGAAAGACTACAGACAGCCATATAGTTTGCTGCCAGATACATCAAGTTAGTACATTTTGCATTAAGAAAGCTTCGGCATTGCACTTCAAAACATATGGAAACAAGAAATTGAAAGCAAAGCATAACTAACCATACATATGGAACGTAGTAAGAGACAAAAAGGATATCCAAATGGCAAATGAGTGGCCACTTGTGATGTGTGCAAGAAGCATTCCTAAAGCCATCCCAATCATTGTAGCAAGAGTTTCTTGGCTTCCTTCCTATCAGCACAGGAAAAACAGATACCAAGCCTGAGTAAGTGGATCTTTTGCAATTCTTTCGCGACCGTAATATCTATCACAATACCTTTGCAGCTATATCTGCTGCATTGTTTTGAAGGGCAAAGTGCTGTGTCAAAGCTGCTCTAGTGGCTCCACTAGCAACACCAGCTAAATCAAAACAAATAAAGATGATACTTAGAAAATTAGTCCCATCACTGAGGTATGTTTGGCCTCATTAACAAGAAGAAATCATCTTCTATTAAAAGAAAAAGCTTCAAGGTCAGCCAGCAAGGTTAAAAATATGCTTCAGACTGCTTAAAACTCTTGCCCAAAATTTACCCAAATCTAATATGGGTGAATTAATAACAGACCATAAAGCTATTGCAGTTGAAATTTCATAATATTCTAGTCAGAAGGACAACAACTAAAGCAGCAAAGAAGAAGAAACTGAATATTATAACATTAGAGCAAAAAAGTAAATTACACTTTGAAAGTATTTAGCACGTAGATTAGTTAAGAAGCTTAAGTCCATAAGATTTTACAATCTTCTGCTGCAATATTGAAGACCAATAAATATATGTGTAAGAGATGGGGAAAGGACAAGGACCATCTGTCATTCACCGCAAAGTTGTGAGTAACCAGCAGACTTTGATGCTTAATCTATTTTCCATCTGATGCATTACCCTAGCTCTGTTATAGCATTATTTGGAAGCTGGAAGTCAAGAGGGGATGGTAAGAGAGGCCACAGGCAAATTGTGAACTACATTGAGGGAAAGAAATAGAAGAAGTACGTGCTGCTGCTGCAGATTTTTTTTTTTTTTTTTGATAATGGTGCTGCTGCTGCAGATTACCATGCTAATTTTTGTGTGTTTCGATCGTACAGAATCTCCAACCTATAAAGATGATTGGACTGAGTTTGCAGAATGGAAACTGATCAGTGCTGATGCTAATTTCCATAATTCTATTAGCTTGGTGAAAGAAATAGTTCTATGAATTTATAGATGTCAAAGTTCTTGATCTTAGAGACGACTAGAATGAGAAGAATTAGTCTCTGGAACAAATGCTAATGTGAAATTTGAATGTTTTTTTTTTTTATGAAGTAATTAGTGTGAGAAAGCACGGGAGAAAATATTATTATTCACAATACAATGATACAATGAGCCCTATATATAGATAATACATGTCCTATTCCTAATACACATAGGATTAAGGTTATTTACTACTATTTAACTACTAAAACTAACACTCTCCCTCAAGCTGGTACATATAAATCAAATGTACCGAGCTTGTTACTTATATAATTAATACGAGGGTCAGTGAGGGACTTGGTGAAAATATCAGCAAGCTGATCATTCGACTTCACAAATTTTGTAACAATATCTCTTGAGAGTATCTTTTCTCTGATGAAGTGACAATCAATCTCAATGTGTTTAGTCCTATCATGGAACACCGGATTTGATGCAATATGAAGGGCAACTTGATTATCGCACACAAGTTCCATTTGGCTGATGGTCACCAAATTTCAACTCCTTGAACAATTGTTGATCCAAATTAGCTCACATGTTGCCATAACCATTGCTCGATATTCTGCTTCTGCACTAGATCGAGCAACTACATTTTGTTTCTTGCTCTTCCAAAACGACAAATTGCCTCCTACTAAAACACAATATCCAGACGTAGAACGTCTGTCAGAAGGTGATCCTGCCCAACATCTGAGTAACCAACGATTTGCTCATGAACTCGATCCTCAAACAATAACCCTTTGCCTGGAGCAGATTTTATATACCGAAGAATGCGGACAACTACATCCCAGTGGCTATCACATGAAGAATCCATAAATTGACTTACAACACTCACAGGAAAGAAAATGCCAGGTCTGGTCACTGTGAGATAATTTAATTTACCAACCAGTCGCCTATATCTTGCAGGATCGCTAAGAGGCTCCCCCTGTCCTGGCAGAAGTTTAGAATTCAGATCCATCGGAGTGTCAATCGGTCTACAACCTGTCATTCATGTCTCCTCAAGAATGTCTAAGGCATACTTCCGTTGTGATATCGCAATACCTGAGCTAGACTGAGCGACCTCAATACCCAGAAAATACTTTAGTTTGCCAAGGTCCTTAGTCTGAAAGTGTTGAGAGAGATGTTGCTTCAATTTAGTAATACCATCCTGATCATTGCCGGTAATAACAATATCATCAACATAGACCACCAGATAAATACAGAGACTCGAAGCAGAGTGCCGATAAAACACAGAGTGATCAGCTTTACTCTGAATCATGCCAAACTCCTCGATAACTGTGCTGAACTTACCAAACCAGGCTCGAGGAGACTGCTTTAGACCATAAAGTGACCG